>JASKDV010208943.1:0-10419 GCA_032466395.1 Aegires albopunctatus
TATTATTATTATTTTTATTATTATTATTATTATTATTATTATTATTATTATTATTATTATTATTATTTTTATTATTACATGATCCTTTGCAGCATTGCTTGCAAACTTGTAATTTAACAAACACAATTTGAAAATTAGGACTCCGTGAAAGAAATACCTAAATGCCAAATCTAGTCAAAAGTATCTAAGTTATACATTCGTCATTTTCAACCAGAAACAGTTTTAATCACTTTCTTTGTGAAACCAATCATCCTCTTACCCAAGAAATGATAATATAGTGTCTTGCAATAGCAGAGGCCTATCGATATCAAAGTAAATTTTCTCACTTCTAACACACATTCAGAACACACGTTGCATTTCACTGCAACCTCTATAATATTACACATATATATAGCGTGGCCCACAGGTTTTGTCGAGAGAAAGCTGGGGCTTGCCATAACTGACTCCATATTTTAAGAGTCAGCTTTGGGCTAACTTTGAGGTGAATAGATTTCTTGGCCAACTTGATCAGAAGTAAAATTGAACCATAAAATAAGATAATTTATAAACATATCTATTGCTAATGAAATTCTCTTATTAGATAATTATTATTATTTCAAAATTTTGGTTGTAGTCAGATTGTTTTTGAAAGATGTCTTTTCAAAGCCTTAGTAAGATTAAAATGCAGTAGAACCCCCCTAAGTCGACATTGCTTGGACCATTGAAATAATTTCAGTAAAGGGAAAGTCAACATAGGAGATTGCAATAGGTTTAAAGAGGAGCAAGGGAATTTATCGTCATAATTGTGTATAAATAATAGCATGAGTAAGTGTGTGTTTATGGGTGTCTCTGTGTGTATGTGATATTTTCCCTACATCAAAAAATATGCTGACCAGGGACATTCTCCATGAATGTGGTGACACTGACTCTTGAGGTCACGGCTGAAGAAGGAACCGGGCCATCATGGTTCTCCCAATCCCCCCCCACAACCCACCTCTCAAACCTTGGCATTGAAGTTCTTGATCAGCCTATCGGTTCGGGCATTTTATGTCACTATGCACTTCAGTTCATGTCGACATAATAGAAAAGAGGGGGATAAAAATGTCAACTTAGCGGATGTCGACGTAGTAATAATATATAGAGAAAAAGTTGGGAATTCCTAATCAAGTCGACTTAAGCCAAAAGTCGAGTTAATAGACGTGGAGATATCTGGGTTTTACTGTCGTGTAGTTTTGCCTCTTACAATCTTTATAATAGTATGATTGTTGTTTTAATTATTGTTGTGATTAATATTATTATAATGATTATTATTAGTACATTTCGTTAAGATGTGCAGCATGGTACTTAACAATTGTGGTAAAGGTAATTGAATTAGGTTGAATTTTCACTTTAGTACAATTTGTTCATATTGAACCAACACTATTTTGATTTGTTTTCATTATCACAGGTACCCTTGAATGAAATGTTCGGCTATGCCACAGAGATACGTTCTTTGACTCAAGGTAAAGGAGAGTTCACAATGGAATACAGTCGTTATTGTCCTGCCTTACCGGAAACTCAAGAAAAATTGATTCTCGAATATGAAGAAGCTAACTCACAGCAGCAACGGAAGAAAAAGAAAAAGAATTGATGATGACTTTCTTTAAGATGTTTTTTATCATTGCTGCTTGTGTGCCTGTTTGCATGATGTGATAATATTTTCTGCATGAATTTTGTATACTTATGTAGGTGTGATCAAATGATTTAGATTAAAATGTGTTTGTTAAGGAAGATGATTATGAATGTCTTATGATGTCTGGTTGATGGTAAAGTTCAGCTTCCTCTTATACAGAGCTTATTGCCAATGCCTCTGAGCTCTTAACAAAGACTTTTCATTTTGACAGCAACACAGAACTCATATGACCAACCTAGCAACCTGTTTTGAAAGAAATCAATATCAGATGAAGGCAATGCTGTTTAATGGCCAGATGTTCATTCCCAACTAAGTCGAATGAGGTAAATGTTACTTGTTTCTTCGAAGTGGATCATATGTCACGTGGGCCATTTTTAGCTAGAGCCATTTAAAGATACAAAATTCATTTTCATCAAATCTTTGATTATGGTTGTTTCCAAATGATCAACTCAAAAAGTAAACACGTTATTAGTGAAATATTAGGATTATTGATAAAAAAAGCTTTTTTTTTAAATTTTAACCCACGGTTCAACAAAATTAATTATGGAAAACCACATTTTCGACAACTTAAGATTCAATTTAGTTCAATCCCGAGGTGGACCACTCAAGTATTAATAGAAAGCTAAGACAAGATCCTCTTCTTTCTTATCAACAAGTGACATGGCCCCTGCATTAACATATCTGGTCATAAGATTGACAAGAATGAATGGACAGTTGATCAAATTGATGACTATGAATTGCTTTGGCTCTTGCACTTGGGTGGGGTCTTTTAATTCAGGCAATACCATATTGTTTATAGTAATTCTATTTTGGATGATGCATGGTTGGATATCTCTTAAATAGACCTTTAAATTCACATATATGATATTGGCCTTCGTGTGAAGGCAGAGGGAGGAGCCAAAAGGAAGCTAAATCTAAGAAAATGAGCTTGGCTGAAAACAACTCAAAACAATTTTTTCAAGTCTAATGAAAGGCAATACAACTTGGCTTCTATTAAAGTTATAATTCTGTTTTGTGATATACATATCTCAAAACTCCTATCCTAAGAAACATGTCAAGAAATGGGACAAAATGTCTTATCAAAGTGTACATAATCATTGCCCTGAGAGCTTTTTGCACATGATATAGTAGGATGCAATCCCATGTTCACCCAATCAACTGATGTTGGGTAATGATGATGATGGAATTATCTCATGATTAATTTGTGCTTATCACTTAGTCACTGATGCATTATTTCACAGGTGAGCTTATTATATATGTGATTTCGATATATATATATATAAATGACTATGGATGAAAGTATTTATTGCAAGACAATATTTTAAAAATCTTGTTCATTAGTGGAAAGAGCTTTACATTGAGTGATGCAAGAACAAAGAGTGCAAGAGGATAATTGGGATGCTAGTTAATTGGGATACTGCTTTAGCAAAGTGCAGCAACCCAAATAAGTAGCTTTCACTGAAAAGAGTAGACATTGACTTTGGTTGTATGGAGAGTTTTACAGACTGTGCTTTAATAAATGTTTATGTGAATGAATGATGAATCCGATTTTGAAATATGATAGACTGAAAATTGTTCACGAGGATTTTATAAAAAAAATTAAAATAAATAAAAGATTCTTTTCCATGAAATGAAGATGAAATTTCTTTCCTGTGATTAATTTACTTTATGTTTTTGAGTGACTGCCACCTTTTTCATCAATAGAGTCCTGTTTGCTGTTATAATGAGGTTGTAGGGGGTTGAATGGAAAAGGGGTGATGGAAAGAAAAGACGATCAAAACTTTAGGGTCATAACCAACAATATTGAATTTTGAGGACTTTCCATCATGGTTTTAGGGTACACATTAGTTTTTATTTTGCTGAGAACTAAAATGGTCTTTGTTCAATTTCCAATGTTGGTTCCATCAAAGATTCTCTTTACACGTAACTTTCTCACCCTTTTAATGTAATATAACTATTTGGCAATAGGTTGTGTCAGGGCTTGTCGGTACTGACAAAATGCTTTGAAATGATTTTAGAGTGCTTAGGCCTACAAGGAAACCTCCACATTGAGCTCATCTAAGGGGTAAGGCACTATATATAAGAAGGCTCATAGAATTTAAAAAAGAGAACAATTAAATATGTCCCTTATCTGTGGCATGGTTAATGTGGTATTATTGCAATCATTAGTTCGGAAGTTTGATTCTTGCTCGCTGTCTTTGTTATAAATAAAGATCTTGTCCATGTAAGTCTTCGTTTCCACAACGTTCATACAGACCGGATTTTTGTCTGGCCATGAAGGGAGATACACTATGATACAGGGGTCTTGGCCCCCTTTCCATTCAGATACTGCTAAAGCAGAAAAGAAAAAAAATCCCATCGATGCTGTGGACTCATCATCATGAGTGGCGAGTGCATGTCTGCACGTTGCCTATCGGTCTTCTCCACGTAGCTCTGTTATCCGCCATCCTTGTATATGCCGTGTTGGTGGTGATTGTGCTTGTATTTTGTCTTAAACCCGTCAAAAACGTTAGGCGCTGTCTCCCTCGTGCTCTTTTGCCCTCAATATATCCACTAACAACCAGATGTTCCATTCCTTTCTGTCTCCATACATGGGACTAGGCTAATGGTGAATTATAACTTTAGACGCGACCATACATTTTGTTTGCGGTCTTACTTTATGGATCTTGTGGACTGGAGTCCTCCTAAGCTTGAACACGCTGATGAATTGGTTGCTCACTTGATATATCTCCCTAGCGAGTTAAGTAATTAAAGTAAAATGGCATGTCTGAGTAATAATATTGACGCAGGGTCTTCAGTTTTCTTTTCTTGCTACTGAGATAAGATTACACACTAGTCTGTAATGGCAATCAATTTTTCTTGCAGAATTAATTCACTTAATGCATAACATTATATTATTATGGTGGCATTGCAATTTATAAAATTCAACAAACTAGCAAAAACAGAAAGATAATCTGAAGGCACAAAACAGAAAATGGAGACTAATAAAGGAAAAAACCCAAAGAATTTAGAATACCATGGAGTGCTTTTCATTTTATTACATTATCAGCACCAACCATTTTAAAGATATTATATTAATAACTTATCCATTTGCAAATGCTTCTTTGTGAATCGAGTGATCAAGTCAAAGCAATACATTAAGTGCGTAATTTATGTAAATTCGATTCCACCAACCCATCATTCACACTTATGGTAAGACTACTCGTATTCGTTTTATTTTTATTTTTTAATACTAACTGCTTCTGTCTGTCACAGTTTTTGGTATCCACTTCCTAAAGTGAATGATAGTTGAAAATTGTGACAGATTATGGGACAGGTGGGAAGACAGTGCAGAAAGACTTGCTGAGTGACTGATAGTCTATATTGGAACCTGCCATAACTTTCAGAATTTATGATCTTCTATGAAGATTCTGCAACTGTGCAAAAATTATATAATTTACAGTTATGTTAATCGTTTTCGCATAGTATTTACATACATTTAAAATTAGCTGATTTCGACAACAGTTACTTCAAACTTTTCCAGTTGTGCATGCCTTTTTGGAGATAAGTTATGCAAACCTATTTCAATATCCCCAATACTGTTGGCTGCAAAACGCTCTGTTTTGAAAATCAAGTTTTTTGAGTTTCAAAAGGCAAATTTTCTGCCGTGCAACAACAGCAGCAACAACAAAAACAATAGCAAAATCAGCAAGATTAACATCAATAATAACAAGAACGTCAGCAACAATAATAGCAAAAACAGCATTACCAACAATTACAACAAAAATGAAAGGAAAAAATAATCCAATTCAAACCAAACTCTAAGAACAATAAAAAGACAGAGAAACTGTTTTCAGTCATAGTATTACAACTCAAAGGGGTCTCTCTTCTTTTCACTTTCCCATTTGTGCTTGGACAATTGCTCCTGGTGAAATAGGCACCTGCGCCGATAATGTCTGAATTTGGGCAACAGTCTGTGCTGGAGAGGCAGCGACGCCTGCGCCATGAGTGCCCATATGTGGCTGCACAGGGGATGCTGCAGGTACTGCTGCTGCTGCTGTCTGAACAGCCGGTGGTGCTGCTGCAGAGGCGTAGATGAAATAAAAGAAAGAAATGCAAGAAAAGCATGTCAAAATTCTTTTTTTTTTTTTTTTTACATCAAGACCAATTAAAGATGGAAACAACCGTTAAATTACTCAAAAAGTTGTAATGGTTGATAGATCGATGATTACACCTTAAATTTATAGTGAAAAAGATTGTCCAGAGCTATGTATGGATAAGAAAATATAGTTGTTATATTCTTTATAAAGCGACAGATTGACAAGATGATATTTCTTTAATGATATAATATAAATATATTTATATAATATTTTTCATAGAATCTAAATGGTAATCTTGATAAAGAATTACAATTTGATTTCTTAATCAAAAGTAGAGACCATTATTGTTTCCCTTATAGTTTTTAGCTAATGAAATCTATCGACCATTACTGGGTTTTTTTCTTTCTTTACTGTTGAAGGTAAAATAATGAAATATTCTGTCAAGGATTAACAAGGTACTCTAATAGTTTAACATTTATTAATTATATATAGTATTCTTAAAATCATTGCCATTGTTATATTCCCATTAACACTGGATGTATAATAAAATAGGATAGGTTGCCCCTAGAAATAAAGTATAGACAAAATAATACACGTACCCATCATGGCCATCCCTTGTCCCATGCCAGTACAGCTGTACATACTATTGACTGTATTGTAATCAGATGGACTCAACGTTTTGGCTGTTCCCATCAAGTTGGTGTACTTAGGGTCTACTGCTTCCATCGTTATCATGGACTTGTCTCGGGCAAATGCCTAGGTAAAGGTAAAATATTGATGCTATCTTACTGTGAGTCACAATTTCTTCAAACTAATATCCAAACACTTTTTTTTTTTAAAGAAAAAAAAAAAAAAGAATTCTCAATCACAATCTTCCGTAGCAAGTCAGTATAGATTCACATATCATCAATAATTATTAGGCTACCCTACTGCGGACAATTTTACTAAAATTCCCGGTACACGGGAAAGCATAAAGAGCAGCCATATTATCAAGTAGAGTATAATCACAATAAAAGATTGTTAACTTTCACATCCACAATGTGACATTGCTTGTGGTGTTTTACAATGACAACTAATTATACTCCCTTGACCAACATAGAAAATATAGGACAATATTCAGCAGGCTCTGAAGCAGTTTGCAGTGTTCCGACACGATGCCTCAATTACCAGTACTCATTCACAGCTGAGTCTAGTGACACATCGCCAAGACCTGTGGTCATCGAAAAAATTAGGGTCAAGCGAGATTTGAATCCACCCTATCACCCAGTCGACTAGTTTCGATGATGAGTAAGGCTGATATGCTGACGTGTTTAAACTGTGATAACCATTTGACCACTGACGTCCATGATGTCGCAATCTGTCACTATCTCTACCTGGTTCTACACCTGTTCAAAGTAAGGGAAACAAGAATACCTGTGAGTAGTAAGGGAAACAAGACTGTTAGACTATGCGCTTGTGGGAAGACTTCCAGTACTTCGATTGCATATCGATTACACTTGACACTCGACCTTGGTGTAAGTTTGGGACAGAAGTCATTGTTGCACTTTTTTCAAAACGTTGAATCAATCTCGAGAAATGGCATGATATCAAAATATTTTCTTCCCAACGAATTCAATAAATATCGAGAAGGACTTAGCATAGCGATATCCATTCCACTTACGCTTTTTCCGTAGTGCATGATACTCATATAATCGTAGGTAGACATACTGTGGTCGATACTTCCCACTTTGAACATATCAAAGTCTTTCTCTGTACCAGTTTTGAGGTGGTTGTAATTGATGTGGATAAAGTTGTCACGGTCGTCACGCTGGTGTTCGTGGATCAAACCCAAGGCGTGGCCAATTTCATGGGTCAGAATCTTAGGCTGGAGACAAGAGTGAGAAGAAAAGGAAAGAAAACTTAACATCAATTAGGTAAATAAATTTAGTGAATGAATAAATTAACAAGTGAATAATCGCTACATAGTCAGATAGAATGAAATATTGAAATAAAACAATCAATATATTTGAACAAAAATCGGTCAATTTAATATTAATAAATTAATCAATAGAAAAGTAAATAAATACACAAATGTAAACATAGATAAATAAATAAATAAATAAAACGAAGAAATGAGTCTTATATACATGTTTAATTATTGACGATTTCACGGTAATTCATTATGGTAGAGACTTTAATCTAGTCAATGGTTTTCTACAGAAAGGCTCTGTGTCAATATCAAATCATGTAGTGCGCTAAGAACTTTTAATAACAAGATTCATGTTACAACTAGGTCTAATGAAGTAGAGTTTATCAGATATTAATCACTTTATAAATCTACGTATTAACAAATCCCCCAAACAATAACTCACAATCCGGCATTCTCTCTGTAAGGTAAGGTATTGGGTTCCCCCTATCATACCAACGTTGGAGCTACATCTGTGAAAATATATTGGAGCAATCAATGGATAGTAAAAAGGCCCACACACGCATGTATTGACGTCAAATTATTTGAAATTTTGTTGATCGTGTATGGACGATATTAATGACCTAAAAGTATTGATGTCAATATATTGACAGAGTTGTATTCATTTAATATGTTTTGTGCAAACCATCAAATCGTTAGTCCATCAATTGCAAGGTCTAGGCACAAACTGATTATTGCACAATGCATGTATGTATTGAGTGTGTAGGGCAAATAGTCAAACTGTCAATGATATTGAGATCAATATTATTGATGAAAAAGTTTGTGCGTGTATGGTCTACTTAAGGTGGGAGTTTGGTCAAAACCTATAGAAGGAACTCAGCGTATATGGTGGAGTGAACGGATTGTCGGGATACAGCTGGTCTGGTCATGGGATCAAACCCGAAAGAGAAACGAAAAGGGGTAGGGGAATCTAATCCCCTAATGAATATTCAAGCAGGATATTTCTTACCTCGTATAGGGGTAAGTTCCTTTTGTTGCCCTGCAGTTTGTGCAAACTCTTTATAGAGCAAGACAGTGTTGGTTCTTCAGTGAAGAGAACCTCCTTCGAGCAGGTGTTTCGGCCTTAAGCTTCTTACACCCTTGGGAGGCCAGGCCACACCGAGATCATGACTCTCAGTGCCCCTATACTGCCTTTAGTCGAATTTCCCAACGTTTTTGTCATTATTGGGATTCGAACCCACGCCACTGGATCCACTTTTTGAATTCATTTCTGTCCACCGCTCTTTGTAAGAGCGGGGTTGTATTGATCTTACCACAGCTGGTTGCCATTGCGTATCTTCAGAGTTCCCCAAGAAGACATGATCGCCGACCGACAGAGATTTCAGTTGTTTTCCTTTGTCCTTTCGTTTTTGCTGCCGTTCAAATAATGCTTTCTTCGCCGTCTTTGAAGTTGGAGTTTTGAATCTTTTTGTTTGCTCAGGCAATCTCGTGCTTAACTTCCAGCCCATGAGTATTTCTGCGGGTGAAGGTAAATCCTTCATTGGAGAACTTTTATATTTCAAAAATGCAAGATGTATATCCTCATCTTTTGATTTCTTCGTGATATTCTTCATTGTTTGTACTGTCCTTTCAACCATTACATTGCTTTGAAGATAGCGAGGACTACTGGTGATGCGTTTGATTATCTAGTTAAGTAGAAATTCTTCGAATTCAATGCTGACATAATTCTGCGCATTGACTGTCATTAATGATTATTTCCGGAATTCCGTGCCTGGCGAAAATGGCTTTCAGTGTCCAATGCTTGTGCTACTTCGCATATCTTTCAATTGAACCATTCCTACACACTTGGATAGATAATCGACGATTGGTTATGGAGTTTTTGTCATCCATATGAAGAATATCTGCTCCTACTATCTGCCACGAGTAATCTCCTGCCTCATGCGACAGTAGCTATTGCTTTTCTAGTTTGTTTCTGTGTGTCAAGCAGTTGTAGCATGAGCCTACCATTTCCCTTATGTCTGCTGAAATTTTTGACCAGTACAATATTATCTGTCTTGCCCGTCTTTGGCATCGCTCAATTCCAAGGTGACCTTCGTGAATTATACTGAGTTCCATTATAGACGCAACTGTTTACAGGCGAAGTATAACCAAAAGGTTGCGTCTTTAATGCAACTCAGTATATTTTCAACATGTCCTTCCTTCAAGATCTTGGCACTACAATTCTGTCGTCTTTGAAAATGAGTTCTTTGTCGACTGTGAGTGATTCTCTCATGTCCCAATAGGCAGTCATCGTTGTGTTGTTGAGTTTGTGTCGCCTATCAGGCCATCCTGCTGTAATTAGTTTGCTTAGTTCAAGCAGTTCATTATCATGAGCCGTTTCGTTTTTGAACAATTCTCATTTCTCATCTAACAATTGGTTTATCATCATATAAACCTGCAAGTCTGCATAAAATAGGTCATGACCTGTTTCTCCCCTTTTTGAGGATCTCTTGATAAGGTGTCTGCGATTACCAGTTCTTTTTCTGGCTTGCATTTATATCATAGATCATTTTGACATTCTCAACATAAATTTGGATGGACATTTATTGATGATGGAATTTCTTGTAAAATGACATTGTGTCATTTTCAACTTGTACTTTACTTCCATTTATGAACCGATGGAATTTTTCCTAAGCGTACACCACCGAAAGTGCTTCCTTCTCTATCTAGAATAAGAACAAAGAAATGTATAAGAAACTCAACCAAATAAAGACTAAACAAAACACAGTCGACGTTTCGATTAA
>JASKDV010208954.1:0-10419 GCA_032466395.1 Aegires albopunctatus
ATGATATGAAAGGAGTTTCAACAGAGAGAGAGAGAGAGAGAGAGAGAGAGAGAGAGAGATTCGTCAACTCAAATCCTAAGCCATGGTTATCCCCCTTTGGTCAGTTCATTTCCACTATAAATCTTTTTTTTTTTTAACACATAGGATTGTGAGAGTCATGATATACTAATTATAGCAATGCACAACGCACGCCGTGTCAATTTTCTTTTTCAGAAGCATAACAAGCTTTAAAATATATTCGTTACAAAATTTCTATTATGGTATGATTAGTTTGTCATGCATTACGATTGAATGCAATGTCATATCCTATTACACCTAGACTTAGTGGTGTTTAGGGCGGCAACAAAGCCTTTCCATCCAAATATGTCCTGCGCCAACCTT
The DNA here is from genome assembly GCA_032466395.1 of Aegires albopunctatus. Classification (NCBI taxonomy): domain Eukaryota; kingdom Metazoa; phylum Mollusca; class Gastropoda; order Nudibranchia; family Aegiretidae; genus Aegires; species Aegires albopunctatus. Next base: position 382 of record JASKDV010208954.1, read on the forward strand.
GCCATCTGACCCCAAGTCTGTCCTACAACTTTCATTTCACTCTCTACGGTTCTTCTCCAAGTTGTTCTTGGTCGGCTATTCTTCCTTTTTCCATCCGGGGTCCGGTGCATTGCAGTCCTAACTATGGAGTCTGGTTCCCTTCGCAGTACATGTCCAATCCATGTAACAACCATCTCAACCTTCTCCTCATAATGATAGTTGCCATGTCCTCTTGGTTGCATCTCCTTAATAACGCTTCATTTGTTGTCCTTCTTGGCCAGAAGATGCGAAGGATTGAAATTTCTGCACGTAGACTAAATATTTGTTCAATGATCAGCGAAATAATTGAATGGTATATTAATGTTGCACACCTTTTTCCCATAATTCCTAATCAGATGGTACAGTGACCGAACGGTTAAGTTTTTGGATTCGCATGCGAAATGTCGCGAATTCGAATCTCATTGAAGACCCCGTGTTTAACTCTTGGGATAAATAAGTGGAATATTGTTTAATGTTGACTACAATACTGCCGTTTTCAAATGAAAGGCAGCAATTACAATAGCGATTGGCATGCAGTTACTGCCTTGCATTTGAAAACGGCAGAATATATACCTAACACTCCTATGTCGTGTACCGTTGTCAGGTCTTCGTGACATGATATAGATTCTAGCTTTCAGTCGAAATAAAATTTACCTGGATCGACAGACCTGTAAAAAGCTTCTTTATTTATTTATTTTTTACTATCAGAGGAGATGAACAAAGGAGCTACAAACCTAATAATAGCTACCTACAGCACGAAGAGCTTTTCACCAACACACTCCCGTCAAATTAAATATTTAAAAAAAGAAAAGAAAAGGAATCGTGTGAGTTGTAAAAATATCAGTTTGTAACTAGATCTACGCCATCCACGTATCCTATGTTTAAAAGGATGTCTCAACACAGAATGTCATGACATGCAGTATGCAGCTGTTTGATCGACAGACGGACTTAAATTGAAACTCCACTGGCATGTTAGTCTGAATCATTGCTCGGGTAGACAAACTGAGCTTTTTACCTGTCGAAAATTGGGGCCTTTGTCTCTTTTCTGTTTTAGGATATATAAAAAAACAATAATAACTCTTTTTGGTGCGGTCTTAACACTGCTTTACTGATCTCCTAATGCATAGAACATAATGTTTTGATTTTCTCAAATTTTTACTCCGAGAGTCTGTGCATTTACAAAGGCCCTTGTAAGATAGAAACGTTAGATTCTATAAGAGCACTCCCCCCCCCCCCCCAACCCCACTTCCCTCGTCCCTCGTTCTCATATGAAGTCACGAGTTTTAAGTCTGATGTTCTTTTGATCTGATTTGTCATACAGGTACATGTAGTAAGATTATATATCATTAAGCATTAGTATTCTCAAGATGAACGGTCACAAGGTATGAGGAGCGGGGAAAGGGAGATGGGTTCTCCACGAAGATAAGCCTATCGTACAATCGTCAATAAATTGACATTATTAACAGCCCCTCCCTTGAAACATATAAAAATAACTGGTCGAATCCCAGTAAAGACTGTGTATAGGCTAAGTTTTGTTTTATGAGAATCACAAAATTTGCACAGTGGGCAGACATTGTGCCAAGGCTATCTAAAAAAGACATGGATGGATTTTGTCATCGTCATGTATTATCAATATAAAATGGTGACAGTTTTTCTTGAGTCATCAAAGTAGGAGGGTCAATATAATTTCTTATTATGCTGATTGTTTGACGTGCAAAATTAGAGACAGAGAATACACTTAGGCTTATTGTGACATTGTGAAGCTAGCTAGCTATTCTGCCTCTGTCCCATCTGTCACCATAGACTCTCAGTCAACCTCCTGTTGACTGTTCGTCATTAATTAATTATATTATTGTTTTCCATGACAATTCAGAAAGTAAATATAACCAGTAGACCATAGCATATTGAATGATTAGACCATAGATTGACATTATTATTTTTTAATACCATTCACCTAAAATTCACATGTAGTCTTGTGTGTTGTCATTTTGTTTGTTTGTTTGTTGTTGTTGTTTCTTTGTTTGTTTGCTGTTGTTTTGTTTTGTTTTGTTTTGTTTTTTATAGATCTATTTGGTTTTGTGACAGTTGACTTTGTCGGTAATTGAAGGTTGTCAAAATGTAAGTACCGGTACATAATGATGAGGCTAATGGGAGAGGGCAGGCGGGGTGGGATGTACCTATTGAAAAAACCAGCAAAGTTGAGCATGCACAGCATTTGCAAAGAAAAAATACAAATTAGCAAACAATGGAAGGAGAAAGTGAGATGGAATTTTTAGTTTGACATTTTTATGACTTTTAGCATTTAATTTTTCCTCAACGACGGAAAATGTGTTTCTCTTTTAGTGGCAGGTTGCATGCATGATGAATGTACGAGAGTAAATGCAGTCAACCATTCCGTTGACTCATACCATAACTCAATGTGTATTAATTATAAAACAGTAGAAGGCTAAGCTAGGCTACTACTTTTTAATTCCCGCTCCGTGCTTGTTTCTTTTCACTAGCCTTTCAGGCATAATGTTGACAATTAAAAGGAAGTTGGCCTTTTGAGGTTTGTAGGTCACTATGAAAGAAGGAAAGTATCGCGCATACATAATATCGCTCTAGTAACTTGATAACGGAATCTCAGCGAACTCCTTGACACAAACTTTTAAGTATCAATAGGTAATGCTATCAGAAATGTATGTTCATCTGTTCCTCTTAATCTAATTATTTCACTTCCTTATTCATTTTATAGGCCTACTCTTTGTGGGTCTTGTCCTTTGTCCAAACACCCTGTTGAATAGTTGAATGGGGAAAAACCCGATTCCTATAGATAGACATCGAGAGTCGATTATATTACAATCTACTTTCGCTGCAATGCGCATTATTATTGTTGGTAGGGCTAAGCTAACGAAGACAATCTGCCCGTTCTCTGTGTCTCAGAGAGATCTTGATTCTTTCTAAACCAAGGCAAAGTATCAGTGAGTTATTTTGTTTTATTCTGCTTTTATCTTCTTATCTTTTTTACCAGATATAAAGTATTATATAGATCTTATAGTAGAATAATCGATCTTTCCTATCTATATTTTATTTAGAAAGACATCGTAGGCCTTTCTTAATCCAAAACATTTTCAGTTGCAACGATTTTCCTTCCTTTTTCCGGGATCATAAAAGGTTAATTATAACGTTTTTGTTTGCATGCAATTCACATATCTAGATCTAGATTAGATCTAGAATCTATATATGATCACTTTCAATGAAGAATTAAACTTATCTGTCGCGTCCAAATTGTATTAAAATTGTAACTAAATGAAGTGTTATGTGTGCATATTAGATCCATAGCTCTGGATCTCCTTTTATTGTAATAGTATTATAATAGGAATGAAAGACCTCTAAATAGATACTTAAGCCTGATTAGCTTCACTAGCCTTTAATAATGAGAGTAGGCCTAATTAGAAAATCATGCCTCGGTGATTCTGGTTTCCTTTCAATCAGAATCTAGCCCAGATCTAGATCTAGATCTAGATCTAGATCTAGGTGCATTATTTACTTGGGTACATCTGTGCACCAGCTAAAATTTCAGATTCTATTAATCTACTACCTGGTTCATTTTTAACTGGGGGATTAATTTTCTGATCAGATATAAGACAGGAACAGGAATAGATTTCTCGATCTAGAAAAATCTAGATCTAGATCTAGAATCTAGATCTAGATCTAGATTTAGACTATTTCAAGTTTTAAAGAAAAAAACAAAAGACTGCAAGGAGGTTTGGGAAGTGATTCCAATTTATTTTAAAAATACTGCAAGTAGATTCTAGAGATCTAGAATCTAGATCTAGATTAGATCTAGATCTAGATCTAGATATCTAGATTCTAGATTTCTAGATCAAAGTTTTGGACTAAACCCACCAAATATGGCATCAACATGAGGTCTTCTCTCTTGCTGTGTTCCTGTTTTAACCCCAACTCACAACACACAGTATGTGAGCATGGCATTACACATTAAAAGAAATTGCTTAGAGGATTTTAGGCACTATCTGTTCCCATTTGTTTAAAAAGGATATTTAGTACGTACAGATAAGCAGAGTACAGGGGTTATAGTGCGTTTCATAATTCTCTGACACAGAAAAAGCAATGCATCTACTAAACGGCCAGTCCAATCTCATTCAAATTTCTACACTCAGGGTGTTCATAACGTTAATACAGATTTTTTTCAGATTTTTTAGATGAATAGTTTAAAAGTTTTTCTCTATACGCCATATAAATAATGATGACAATTTATATAAAAATAAAAATGAGTTCTCAAACTTTATTGTCTTTACAGCAGGGCCTCACAGAACAATTTGTTTATATTTTGACTTTATAGTATATAGCACGAGACAGAACCAATAAAAACGTGAACACAAAATCACTTCTTCATCACAATACGACTATCCTCCCTCCCTCTCCCGTACCCCTCAGATATGTGTTCAGTTTAATAGCGTGTTGTCTCACTCTGTCACAGACGTAAACTTTTCAATCGTGTCTCTTACACAATTGTATCGTTATATAGATCTATATACTCACACAGTCAGAGTCATTTCTCGTTATCAACTTCTCTTTCTGAAAAGTATATATTGACTTACATTAATTATTAATTTTATTTTGATTTAAAATGCATAACTTAAACACCACTCTCTAAAAAGCCTAAGTATGTATGTACACGGGTGCGTATGGGTGCATGGGTGTGGGTTTGTGTGCATGTGCGTTTGGATACTGGGGAGGAAAAGAATGTGTGTGTGGGTGATTTTATTTTATACTTTTCTTGTTGAATTGTTAATAACGGTGATGAGAAGAAAACCAAAACGTGATGTGAACAATTTTACGGTAAAACTTCATATTATTGAAATACTGCAACCATGAAATGTCGTAACATATTTTATATAACGTAAAGAGGAAAAAATCCAAAATATGCAACTTTCAAATTTGAAAATTGTATGCCTTAACGTTATGAACAATCCCAGCCCACTTCCAAAATTTCATCGAAATCCTAAAGACAGATACAGAGATGCAGTGCTTTTTCTATGACAGACAATTATGAAACAACTATGGTAACATAATCGGTCGTAAATCATACCCAGGATATCTTAAATATTTAGAAATGTACTTAATTCCCCTACTCCTAAGTTTGAAGTCATAAATTCAATCTTAACTCTTTCCCTACTGGTCCAAAATCCACGGTTGGACCAAGCCATTTTTTCTTATAAATGACCCTGACTGTTATAGAACTATGGTGTTTGTGTTCTTGTTTCAAATGAAAAGTTATAAGTGTTGCATATGAAATTGAAGGAAAATGAATGAGCTTTCATAATATGAGGGTTGGAAACAATTTGACCTATAATTGTCAGAGATAATAGGTTGGGAAATGAGAAGAATAGTAGAAGTGCAAAAACTCAAAATGCGTTTCACGGGGTACAATCGGCGTGAAAAAACCCCGCAAAATGATTTTTTTCAGTACCGACAGAGTCAAAGCAGAAGTGAAATTTGCTATACAAGCCTTTGTCAGAAAATGTTATAAATCTTGTAAAAATTAATTACAACAAGATAGTGTAAATACCAACGATTGTCAATTGAAATTAGGAAGACTGCAAAGTAATAGATATATCTAGTTTTAATCTGATAGTAAAAGTAAGGCAGTAAACTATCATTCAACTGTTTGGTGACCTTATATCTGTCCTCTTCATTGAGATAGTTATTCGTTAAATCAAGATCTGCGAAATAAATTACTTTCTGGCTTCTTCATTGAGAAATGGCTGTTCGTTAAAATTAGCATTCACTCGTTTGGTTGGAATAAACATTTTTGTGCAAACGTTACATTCTCTCTCTCTATATATATATATATTATTATATATATCTATGATATGATTCAAAAGTAACTGATATCTATGAACTCGCTTGTAACCGCATTTAAGCCTGATCTAAGTTTACGAAAAATAGTTTGCTCCTCATGCGCGTCGAGAGGTAAGTCGAGACCCATGCGTTTTTGCATGCTATGAGTTTCGGGCCAAAAATGTTGTCTTATAATTATGTTATAAAACATTTGAGCAAGCCACATTCGAAAAGAAAGGAAATCTAGTTCATAAGAGACGATGTAAGTAGGACAAACCATGTTGTAAGAACTCAACTAAAGTGCGCTGGTGGTATGAAATCACATCACAAGCTTGCATAGAAGCCTACAAGATAACCAACAAATGACATGCTATCCTTCTTACTGAGTGAAATTTATTTTAATATAGTAACTGTTCTTAATAATTGCCTGATTATGTGGACCAATAAAAGGATTAGGAATCCACATGGGGCAAATTTCCATGAATTGAACTCAGTCTTAATTTATTGCGTAAAAAACAAAAAATGCTTGGTGCACTTCCACTTAAGTTATCATAAGTTAGCATGCTCATATCGGGAACACCAATTTATACTCTAAGCTCATATCGGGAACACCAATAATACTCTAAGCTCATATCGGGAACAACAATAATACTCTTAGCTCATATAGGGAACACCAATGATACTCTAAGCTCATATCGGGAACACCAATGATACTCTAAGCTCATATCGGGAACATCAATGATACTCTAAGCTCATATCGGGAACACCAATGATACTCTTAGCTCATATCGGGAACACCAATGATACTCTAAGCTCATATCGGGAACACCAATAATACTCTTTAAGCTCATATCGGAACACTAATAACACTCTAAGCTCATATCGAGAACACCAATAATACTCTAAGCTCATATCCGGAACACCAATAATACTCTAAGCTCATATCGGGAACTCCAGTAATACTCAGTTAGATAATGATAAAAAAGCTTTACTACTTATGGCATGGTTGTTTATTTTATTCAATTTTATTCTCCATCTCACCCCCATGCATTTGACTAAAATCCAAGATGCCTACTAATATCATTATCAAGCCTTTATTTTACATTTCATTTCTCTTGTGCCATGAAAGTGAAAGACATGGACTGTTGAACTAAGACATGGCAATAAGGCAATGTTTAAAATTTCAAGTATGATCATCCTTATTCATTTGTTATTCGATCATTGGAACTCTTTTTCTATGCAATGTCAGCATCTATCATGTTTTCCCATTTTCCTTCTATTCATTACAGCTCTGAGCACGAAGAGATTACAACCATACCCCAGATCCCAAATACATCTCTATAAAAATGTCTGAAACAGATGAATTGGCGAATAAATTGGCTCACAGAAATGCTATCAACGAAGGTCAAAAAGAGCCCTCCCTTAATACAAAAGTGAACAACAATGTTTATTTAGAGTTTAAAGAATTCAGCAGAAAACAAATAAAAGATTTTCAGGCCGTATTCAATAAGTAAGTAGGGGGTTTTTTGTGTTTTTTTTTTACTTATTTAATTCAGTTTTAAGAAGCTATCTCTCCAAATATAGACCTTTGATTGATTTTATTTCCTGCTTTATTTGCCCGTGTGGATGCACAGGGTCCTCAAGCTAGAGGTCAGAATACATCCACAGCAAGTACTCCCCACGCTTCTTGTAAGAGGCGACTAAGGGTTGAGCGGGGGTTTCTTCTCCCATCTATATTGTCTTCTGTCTGTCAAGCTTTTTGTCCCCTCAGAGGAAGGGGGAAGTTTTGCTGGGGAGGGAGGAAGGCATAGTTGGTGGCCATCCCCCATTTGTGTTCATTGCTTGACTTAAAAATATTATCAGGGTCACTTACTATCTAGAAGGACCGAATACTTTTGTACACAAAAGACTTTAGAAAATCCTGGGTGGTCTTTGCAGTGCATGTTCTTACGCTTGATGGCCATCATTGTTTTAGGTTATTTTGTTTTTGGGAATTAATGTTTGTTTCTTTGTTCTGTAAATCATCTCTCCATTTAGTTTAAATCTTTAGTATTATATTATATTTGTTATTCTTATATATTATTAGAAGTGCTTCTTTTTCTGTTGGTGACTTTTCTCCTCTTCTAAAACCTATCTCCTCTACAACTGTTTTTATCTTTTCACCAGCCTATCATCTTACTTTATCGACGGGCTCTGAAATGACCTTTGTGATCTATAGAGCCTTTAAACTCTAACTAGATAATTAACTAGCTGAACTGCTACTAACCTGACTGTAAATGATACGTTTGAAAAATGAATTCCTTTGAAGTGCAGACATCAAAATTGTTACAAAATTATTCTAAGACTGAAATTAAAAATAAGTACCTCAGAAAAGAATGTGTTGCTATTAACTGTTGTTTTGAGATATGGTTTATTTTATGATTTCAGATATGACATTAACAACGACAAATTTCTTGATCTTCAAGAGCTCAAGTATATGATGGAAAAATTGAATGCCCCACAAACTCACATTTCATTGAAGGCGATGATTACGGAAGTTGATGATGATCATGATGGAGAAATAAGCTTTAGAGAAGTGAGTTAGATGGTCAGGTTTAATTTTGGCGAACATGTTCAGTAATATCTAAGCACTGATGCAATATTACGACATTAACCATAATGTCACAATAGCCAAATGGTTATTCTTACCTCATAAGTGAAAGGGCGTGCGTGGATTGGAATCTCATCGGACAAACCATGGTTAACCCTTGGGCAAGAAGGTTATATTTACTTGAATTGCCCATCTTGACAATGTTGCTCTTATCCTCTGATGGTAAACACTTAATGACAAATACACTTCAGGGTTACAGTGCTGCAGCCCCAAGGCAGAGCGACGTATCTAAACCTCGTGAAATTCAGATACCTCGCACTGCCATCGTTGATAAGAGACCTCATCGTTCATTCACATCGTTTTGTGACATGTGAAGAAATACCATTTCTTGTGCAAATACCTTGTCCTGCCATTGTCTCACCCTGGCTTCTTAAATTGGAAATTTCCATTCTCTTCCTAAGTTAAGGAAGTACTGGTAGTTTTGATTGGATAGTAATTTTAGATTCCAGACAATGAGATTGCAGCTTTCATTTACCTCAGAGCTTTTCCTGCCAATTTGTCATTCATTGATAAAATGATGATATTCACTGTTTTGGTCCAACGCTGACCTAGATTGATTTTTTTTTTTTTTTTTTTCTGCCTTGCTTGCACTGTGGCAAAACTACTGCCATGACATAGCGAGCTTTACTTTGGTTAAAATTTTCTCTGGAGCATGTAATCACATACATTGCTTCCGTTACCTGCAGATCTGAGGGATATATATCAATTAGTCTTGGCTAACAGTAAATGAATCAATGGATGACAACTAATATGATTTGTTCAGGTAGTAGGGTAACGAGAGCCTTTTTTATCGTGTTTTTGAAAATGTCATGTTGCTCAATATCAGAAATTTTATCTTTCTGCTGATCCACAGAAGAACTTTTGAGCATAAGAAGAAGAACATTGGGCAATTGTTTGTCCATCTGTTGGTGCAGAAGTCTTCAGCCAATTATTGGAAAATCGTTTTTCCACCATAACAATGGTACCTTTCACATGATGACAGGGAGACTCTGTTTTATTCTCTTGATTTTGTGCCAACTCACTTTGATATGAATTGGGAATCTTGTTCTCTTATGTTTAACATTTATTATATACTGGTGTCTTCTTTATAAGGATATCTTTCTTGGAGTAATAAACTTGACTTTCTTTTTTACTTAACCCAATATATCCATCTTCTATCATTTGAAATATAATATTAAATCAATATACTTTGCTTTCTACATGTTTGCAGTTTTTAACCATATTCAGGAAAGCGGCTGCAGGAGAGTTAGTTGAAGGCACTGGACTTTATGACTTGTACACTAACATGGAGGAGATTGATGTAGATGCCGAAGGTGTAAAAGGAGCTAAAGGCTTTTTTGAATCGAAGGTTTGCTGTTTATGAAAATGTTGTTTTTTTTAAACTTCTTTCTAGAATATATTGCAGGATACGAAATATTTGAAAATTCTAAGGTGGAAACGACATATCACAGAGATGCCAACCTTACGTAAAAAATGCGTATTTGTACGCATTTTTCACTGATTGTACGCTTGTACACATTCCT
>JASKDV010208965.1:0-10418 GCA_032466395.1 Aegires albopunctatus
GGTAACTATTATCACAGTTTCTTGATGGTATATATGCTAAAAGAGGACACTTTGATTATGTCATATAAGATCATTAATATAATATGTGTTAGTCAAATAGATCCTAGGGGGAGGGGAGGGTACCAATAGATTTGGGGATATTTACTATAATTTAGGGTTCCTCGTTTTATGAAGTGTACAAGAAAGAGAGTCAGTGGTGATCAAATGAAGGAGAAACCTTTTGAGCCCAAATATACGCATTCGTCTAAATAAGACTATTAAATTAATAAAAGATCTGGATGATTTGTTCAACTAACGATTTAATCAATGATTTCAAGACCCTAACCAAGAGATCCACCAGAATTTGTGAAAATTAAATTTACTATCTTAGTAAAAGATTTGATTTTTGTGCATAAAATGGGACAATCGGGAGGCAATAAACATAATTTAAAGCTAAGCGTATTCAGATGATAGAACACCATGAAATAAATAAATGACTTTTAATAATAAATGGTTTTCAGGAAGCACTCTTTTCCCGAAAACATGGAGAAGCGGCATTCAATATAGCAACCCTGCAGATTGTGGGACAGGCTGAATGAAGAAGAAGAAGAAGACTCCGTGCCTATGAGTGTTCGCCGATGGCCAATAGACCCTGACCTGTAACTTATGCCAAATTATTTCTTGGAAGCCTCAAATCTGTTAGGCCAAACAATCAGTCTTGGTAAGATTGAATGCATCAAACTGTGCCTAACACTAACTCTTCTGTAGTCCATTATATCGATGGTACCAAGTTTTCCAACTGCTTCAAGTACTGGGGCAGCACCATCTCAAATGATGGGTCCCTCGATAAGGAGATTGAGGCCAAAATTAGAAAGGTGAGTCAAGCGCCAGGCAAGGAGGCTCTGCAACAGAGCTTTGACTAACACAATACATGCCTGTTGACAAAACTAAAGGTGTACAATGTAGTGATTCTTCCCTCTCTCATTTTTCGTGGGCTCTGTACCACATATATACATCAAGAAGCTACAAAGCTTTCATATGCGTGCTCTCTGTTCTGTCCTTGGTGTACAGTGGCAAGATTGGGTCTCGAACCGAGCACCAAATGATAAAACATCTGCAGCATGGAAACTAGCAGCTGGCAGGTGCAAGCTGGGGGCCATCCCTTGTAATAATTCGAGGATTGTGGTAAGGCCAATCTCTAGTTGTTGAGTGAACCTCAAAACCCACGCCAGCAACAGTCTGTGATGGAGATCCCTTGTGCACAATAGGCCTCTACTAAACTCTGAAGGGGTCCATCAGAAAGCCTGACCATTCTGCAAGAAAGATATCAACAACCAACTTCCAGTGCCCTCACTCCGACAGACGCTGCACATCCAGCTTTAGACCACACAGTCATCTCAAAGTTGGTCAGAGTTCATGTTTTCTGATGTTGCAGTTTCAGATGTCCTCTTCAAACTCAAAGGACCACCAACAATCTTTTTCAATTCATGAATCAGCAGGTACAGAAAGTATAGAGTTTCAGCTTTTCTTTCTATAACATTTCGTGCCTCTCCCTTCCTTTATAACCAGTTATGTAGTACATCTTTGCCATGTACACTGTACTACAAGCTAACATTGATCACACACACTAACTGAGATACGCTAGACCACTAGCTGTCTTTAAGCTAGACCACACAAATTACTATTTCATTGTGCCTCTGTTGGCTATAATGTTAGTGTTAAACATTATTATAACATCATATAGTTTTGTTCCTGCCTCTTTATCCCACTTACCTCACTTGACTCAGGTGTGAATGAGTACCTGGCCATTAAGACAGCGCTGTCCGTGTCAGAATAATAAAATTGTGCTTAACTGGCGGCAAGTCTTGTCCTTTGTGTTTAATGTTGCTGTTTTAGTCAGGGGATTATAATAGTCATTGTATTGTAATACGCCTTCAGCACAGCTATGCTGTAGATATGTGCGCTATATAAGAATGACTTTTACTTTTATTTTTACTTTAAAGTTTAAGCCATCTTTATTCTACAAACAAGGGGAATAAAAGCAACAAATTAACATTTTTATTGAACTTTAAAACAAAATTCTGAGAATTGGACTTAAGTGCAATGCTTGCAACAGCGACGGTATTCTTCTGTTATTTCATAGTGTCTATATCTAAATCTTTTTCTTTTTAATATTTTGCAATTTCATTTACATTAAACAAGAGAAAATTTTAATGTGACGATGATCATACTGATAATAATAATGATACTGGCAATACAATGATGGTGATAATGATGATAACAATAATAATTAATTATAACAATGATGATAACAAAGTACATTTGCATTTTTGTAAATCAAATTTAAAGGCAAACTTAGCTAGACTCTTTTATTTGGTTGACTCCTGCACAAAAGTGTGGCTATGTTAAGTGTTAGATGTTTCTCTTACCTCCCTTCCCTCACTTCTTAATTTTCCACATCCTTCATTCCCACATGACATACAGTGCTGCTCTCAGCTCTCTTCACTTGTACTCTAAACTTTGGCTACGTGACTGACTACTGATAGGTGACTATGAGACATGCCCAATAACATCTATTGAATTACATTGACGGGAGTATTTGACCAAATGCATGTTGGGAGTATTTGAGCTAGTAAAAGTCTTCATGTACAAATACTGCTCATATAAGTGTCACAATAATATTCCTACTTATACTCGCTGCTTCGAGAGGAAGGCCACCAACAACACTGCCTGTAACTCTAAACAACGACTTAAAGCTACTTCAAGATGATTCGATAAAATTCATATCTAAAACGGGTCTACAAAATTTCAGAACTGTAGCTCAGAAACGCGTGGTTTGCTTTCACTTCAAAGATAAGGAAAACATAACTATCTGCCCACCCGAGCCGAATTACAGATAAATCGAAATCAACCTCCCAACCCCGGAATTACTCATAAATAATCAGAGGAGTTATAACCAGAGATGTGACCTGAGAATCTAGGACATGAATCAGTATTGAGGGGAAGAATAGCTATTTCATACATAATAAATAACATACAACAATAACAGATATGTTTCTAATCAAAGTCTGCTATTCGTTGGTGCCATGATATAAAAAAAGTCTAGTAGTGCGCCCTAAAGATATTTGTGTGGATCCAGGCAAAAACCAAGCTTAACTTCAAAATCATAAAAATGAAACTGATGGTTGGTAAAGAAAGTGAAATTATTTCTTAGCATTTTGCACTTCATTTCATTCATTTATGACAATTAGAACCTGAGATATGATTCTTTAAGTACCGCTGGGTTCACAGTGCTCAAACTGAGAAAATCACATCCAGAATAAGGGATATAACAGAATTTCGTATACAGAGTTGGTGTCAAAAATAAAATAAAAATAAAATATTTCTAGTCAAATTTTAACATATTAAATGGTTTCAATACAAGCAGAGCAAATTTAAGAAATCGAATATGGTAAAATCTCAAAATCTTTGGTTTGGTCCACTTTTGACTTTGAGAGCCCCTACTCAAGGAAACTAAGATATGTTGGACATGCAATAAGACATAAAAGAACCAACTTGATGTCTACAGTACTGCAGGGAAAGCTAGAGAAACGGAGAAAAAGAGGAAGACCATCAGTATCATATCTCTCCAATCTGAAGGACATCACAGGGGTGAAAATGCACAATGTGGTTGATAAGACCAACAACCGAGAAGAATGGCGTCCGGTTGTCAACGACGTTGCAGCGACCATCGACAGCAGTGATGCTGACAGGTGACAGGTGTGACTCAAGAAATAAACCTGGCGACTTTAGCCGGTTTTTTGCCTGGACCCACACATTTATAGCTGCAGCCAAATACAAGACATAAATTATATAGGCCTCATACAGTAGTAAGTAATTAATAAATGCAATTTGCAAAAATATTTGAACTGCATTTGTAAAGGATTAATCATTCAATAACTGTTCATCACTTGTGTACAGGGCCAAGACAGAAATGTGGAATGTGGAGATATGGTAAATTTAATAAAAACGCAAATCCCAAATAGTGTTAGCTACAACACTACTCAATATCACTGCCGTTTACACCCAAAACGCAGTATGTTTCTCTTTATAATCAATAAATTACCTGCACATTTTGCATGCAAACGGCAGCCTACGACTTTCATTAATTAAATAATTAGCATTCATAATGCATAACAAAATTTAATAATGCTTTACCTTTAAAACGCAATGTTGTTGTAAAATTTCCTTCTTTCTCATAATGCCTTTGATTGTCACTTTCCATTATTTGTTCTTTGTTGAAAGTCGTCCAGGACAACCCTTTGATGATATTTTTTAATGCTGGTGAACGGGCACTCCTTCTTTTTCGAAAATAATTTTCAATATGAAATTTAGCCAGTACCTCGGATATGATGTCTAGATTTGTAGGTAATCCAAAGGTAGCAGTATACATAGGGTCATGAGTTTCACTGATAAATGTTTTATTCTGGTACCATCTATATTTGAATGTTGGTTTCACACTTGATTGAAATTGGTCCAGCACGTAAGACACAAAAACTGTCTCCAGATTTGTTGCAAATATTTTATCAGGAAATCTTTGATAAGCCAAATTTTGTCGGACAGTTAACTGTCCATTGAGCTTGTCTGAAATAAGGAAAGATGTAATGAGGGTGGTTAGAATTTAAGTGATTGTGCAACTAAGGAAAAAACAACAAAAAAAAACAACAAAATAAAATAATGCTAAAACATAAAAAAACTAGAGATATTTGCTATTTGATTAATCCCCACTCCCTGTCAACGAGCAAAAACATAATCCCAAAACAAAATAATACACAAAAATTAAAACCCTGTACCATATCTAAAATTAATTTTGATTCCTTACTTTTTCTTTGTTATCCGTGACAGAATCAAAAAGGTGGTACTAATTGCTATCTTTTGATTTTAATGTCATTAAACCAATGAAAATCCAACTTATCACCTGTTAAAATAAACTTCTTTGTGTCAAATGCAACCATTACGCTTGGGTCTTCACTATGAAAAGCAGCAATAGTCATTGGGTACTCTCCAGAAAAAATATCACTACTCGGAAAAACAACCGAAATGTGTGAATGAAGAGAATTCACCGTTCTCTTCACTTCCATATTTGCCATGTTCATCCACTGGTACATATAGCTGAAGAAAAAAAAAAAAAAAATTCGGTTCATTTGCTTATCACCTTAAAAATAAGACAGAAAAAGGTTTAGAAATTGAACAAATCACTGAAATACTGAGATAAAATATAAAAAGTGTCAATGTCTCCTACACTAAAAATTGTAACTTCTCTGGTCATATGCTAGTGTTCAAAAGTAAGTATACACTTTGTATTTTGTTTTGTTTATCAACATGTCAGAAATTTTAGGTCCGTGTGGTACACTTTTGAAAACAAGATTAATTTTTCTTTCTTTGATGTATGTCTTGTTGTGGTAACTGAATTGTTAGACGAACAGCACATTTTTATAATCATTGAAATGGAATGGTAAACAATACTTCTTCCGAGAAAAGGTCAGCCTTGAACAGTGAAAAGTTAAACAAAAATTAAAAGAATATAATTGATGTTCTACTTTAACGGTTTCTTTAACCGTGGAATTGGACTCTATCGAATAAAGGAAAAATGAAAATTTGAAAAACGATAACACAATATGAATAAAATAATTAAAACATGTACATCCTGTGACCGCCTTTTGAAGGTGTCGAATTCATAACTCTTTGCTTCCACTGATTTTGACTAAGCATTCACCCTAATTCAGACATATTATACCAATGACGGTATCAAACAGTTGGACTAAATCTCTGCATTGTCCCCATTACCTTACTTTTCTTTTCCTAAAATTAATATTCCATAAGATGGGGTTCATATCAGGGGAAATGGCTGGCCAACCACTCATAACACAAGCCTTACCAGAGTCTTCTAAAAGTGCAACAGTTGTGCAAGTTAGATGAGCAGTTGAATTGTTAGGTTGAAATATGTTTTTATAGATGTGATCCCAGAAGAATGGGACAGAAAGATCTCTGTGTAGAGTTCTGCTGCAAGTCGATGCTAAAGGCGCGCAGAAACTGTTTTCCTTCCACACATGAAGGAGTCATAGGTAATTGTCTGTTTCAACTCCGATCATTGTCTGTATCTAATTTAATGGTGCCATAATGCACAGCATTGTCTAAAGATCAAGGAGGTTTTTTAATTCAATATATTTGCAACACGAAAAATTGACGATGCTCTATTAAAATGGTCATAGTGAACGTATTGGTTAATAAATACTAGCATGCAATATATCTTTTTGGAAAGCATATTAAGTTATCTTTCTGAAGATGTGCACCATTGACTTGTTAATTTCAAAGGATTTCATTGCCGTAATAAAAACAAAGTGCATATTTACCTTTGAACACTAGTATATAAGTTACAGATTAATTTATTCAATTATGATATCATTACATAGTCTGCTGCTGTTAATTTTACACTGTTATTTGCCGCAAAAAAATGTCAGATTTGATGATTTGTCAGATTCTGAAGATGAATTCGATCTCCTTAAGTTTAAGTAAAATCCAACTGAAAAAATCTAGTGTTCACCTGTATACCTGCCACAGATTCAAATCAACAGTAGCCAGCATGCCAATTGTTGAGTCTTAGTCTGCAAAATTTAGTTTTGTATCGATACAGCAATAGTTGCTGTGTCTGGTTTTCACAGTAAATTTACAGTCATTTTCACTTTTCACCCCTTACACATATTTGTAAAATGGGGAGGATTGCCTTAAGTTCACCTGGTTCTCTTAGTTGCGTTAGGTTGCTTGATTTCCAAAGGCCTTATTGTAGTTTGATTCTAGGACATAATTATCAGAGTCACTGGAAGAAGACAGATATTGTCTATGTGGTTAGAAAATGTACAAGTGGGAAGTGGGTAAAAGTGATGGTCTCCAACCTTTCATGCATAAATTGGCAATGGTCGCCAAGATCTGACTCTCCTTTTGACATTTACCATTGTTTTTGTAAAGAAACATTACTCTTAAGCAATAAACCATTGGCCATGTGGCCGTGGTGTTAGATTAACAAATGATTTACGTACTGTATGGTACAAAATTGTTGCCAGACATAAATGTCGGAGTCGGGATGACAAATTGTTGGATATATTATAGAGAACTTAAAGAGACTTATATTGCTCCCATGGAAAGTGCCATTTTAGACCTTTTTTCACTTAAATGATGGTCAGTTTATTAGCAATAGAGTGTAATATCAAACAGAATTAATAGGAAAATCGTATGAATAGCGTAACTGCAAAATAATGTGATTAAATTTGGTTTAATAAGATCAGTTTTCACAAATGCATCTTGTCCCAGTTTCACTAAAAGGATTAAAAAATATGTTTGATCCTTAATATAAAAGAAACCCAAATGATCCTCAATAAAAATAAAATCCAAAATTTTATATTAATGATGATGATAATAATAATAATAATAGTAATAATAATAATAATAATAATAATAATAATAATAGTAATAATAATAATAATAATAATAATAATAATAATAATAATAATAATCATAATAATCTATTATTAATTGACAGTGGACAAAACTGAGGACCTCCTAACCAAGCATTCCACGCCTCCTAGACACACGAAAATTGGCACCGCAATATTTGCAGCATAAAGTACAAAAATGTGTTAATGCGTTTCTGACGAGAAACAAGTCGAACTGCGAATGGCTGCCTGTACAATGTGTTCCATTTCCGACAGCTAGAGGTGTGTGAGTCCACTATTTTAGGACTCGAGTCTAGACTTGCGAGTCTTTGGCTAAGAATGGAATCTAGATCTAGAGTCTATTCTTTCTATTACAAATGTGAAATGCAACTTATTTGGAACATCGAACACAATTAGATAGATCTAGATTCTATTCTTTACTATTACAAAGGTGAAATGAAGAAAGTCATAATTATAGACCAAAGGATCTAGATTCTAGATCTAAATATCTGGAAGGAAAGAGAAGAATAGAGAGAAACTAAATAACAAAAGAAGAACAATTCAGTGAAGCCTAGATCTAGGTTTGATTTTTAAAATCTGTGCATTACCTTCAAACATTATCAGAGGTCAAACTCAATTTTGAAGAAGCGGTTAGTTGATTTCTTGATTCTTATATTATAGAGGCTTATTTGGCAAGATCTATCCACGTTCGTAGAATGCAGCTATCAGCTAGTGCATTTAAATAACAAAGACTCAAAATATAGGAATTACAGGAACAGATATAGAACAGTCTCGGTGAATCAGCCTTTTCAAAATTTAAATACGAAAATTGATATATCCTAAAAATGAAAGATCTCCCTAACTCTTACGAAAATAAGTCACCTGAATTCTTGGAATCTGAATGCAGACTGTCTCAATAGCTAAAACAATTACAAATATCAACAGTGTAATTGACAAAAGACATGTTTTGAAGGTATGAACACATTTATTTACTTTTATTCAACAAACATACTCCAAACATCTTCATAATTAACTGCAATGCCATTTTGCAAGATGATATTGATATCAATATGAAGCAAAAAAATTTCAACCATATTCACCAATTCCTGGCACCTCTCAAATATTATTATTCATTTGAAATCACATAGGAAAGAAAATACAGGTACTCAGAGGCCTGACCTGTGGACAACCATCCACCAGGTGTCCATAAAGAAATTAAACAGTGACCTTGAAATATCTTAGTAAGGAGTATTTGACAAATTTAAAAACGACTATTTCATGGACAATCTCAAACTACATTTATTAAAATCATTTCATATTCATGCATAATGGATGATGTCAGTTTTATCCTTTCCTTAATTGTTTATATCAATGCCCTAACTAGCTTAGCATTAAAACGCGTTTTGATGAAAAACATCAATTTTCTTGAAACTGATAGTGTGAGCTTAATTTTGCATCCAGGTCCATGAAATTTTCATCATAGAATACTTATTGTAACGATCTATCAATGACCAAAATTTCATGTAAATACTAGCTTTGATGAGTGAATTTTTGCACTTTGAAAGCTACTTGGGGCGTCAGTGGCCAAGTGGTTAACGCAGTTCGTACACGAGAAAGTCAAGCAGCTCCACTCACCGACACCGGTCGGCTGGGTGACTTGGTGGGATCGTATCCAGCTAGACGTAAATTTTCTCGATAACTAATGGTCATTGGTGGTGTGTCCTTAGGTAAGGCACCTTGTCCCATCTACCTCACTCGACTCAGGTGTGAATGAGTACCTGGCCGTTAAAACAGCGTTGTCTGTGTCCGAAAATTGTGTATAAGCGCCTAAGAGGCTGCTGGTCTTGTCCTACGTGTTCCGTGTTGCTGTTGGCCAGGAGAAGTGACAAAATGTAAAAGCGCTTAGAGGCTAAGGTCCCTTCGTGATAAGCGCTATATAAAATGCAATTTAAACTTTTTACTTTTACTGTTTTAGGGGACGATTGTCTTAATGAATCTTACTCCTATACTAATCTTCATTGTGCTGGTATCAAGAAAATTTTAATTCTAATATTATGTAAAGATAAACATTTAATCCTAATACTATTTTCATTTTCCCTTAAAATCCACTTCATTGCATCATTCTTTCTATGATTATGCTTTGTATTGCTAGATACGACCTTCACACTATGAAAGAGATTGATTGAGCTATCAGAATAAGCTACTGCTTTATTCCTGAACCTAAACTACTTTAAAATAAAAGAGGAACGTATTGTATAAGTCATGAAAAGGTATTGAGAATAGAATATGATATTGTTATCTTCCTCTCCTCATAATGCCAACATTAGCCTTTAAACATCACATTACTAACATACAAAACTGAGTATCAACTCACTTTGAACACAGAAGGCAAACGTCTTAGTTTGGTCCCCTTCATCAGCAGTAGCGACGGAGGACCACAACTGGTGTGGTGATATATGTACAGCTTGAACCAAACTGAGCTAACCTGTGGGAAAATCACACGGAAACATTCTTTGGGGAAGCTTTTAAAACACTAAGGCAATTTGAAAAACACTGCTTTCATGTCCATAACCTTTTTATTGTTCTCATGTTCATAAATCTTATTGAATGTTGAGTTATCAGAAATAGACTTAGGTCAAAAAAGGCAAATAATGATGGCTGAAAATTGGTGGTGCCACTTGTTCTCTGAAATATTGCCCAGGAGTTGTCTGGCATCAATATCAAAGAGTCTATTGCCTAGTAGGTCAACAAGATGGCAGCCAACAGAGAAGTTTGGCATTCCGAAATGTCAGCCCTATGTGTTGTCTGACACAACAGAGGAAAAGAAGAAGAAGAAGAAGAAGAAGAAGAAGAAGAAGAAGAAGAAGAAGGAGGAGGAGGAGGATGAGGAGGAGGAGGAGGAGGAAGAGAAGGAGGAAAAACAGAAGTAGAAGAAAGAAGAAAAATAAATCCAAATACAACAAATAAAAC
>JASKDV010208976.1:0-10418 GCA_032466395.1 Aegires albopunctatus
CTAATATTAGAAGTAGCGAAAGTGTTGATAATCTTAAACATAAGCTACAATATGAAATACTTAAATCTTCATATAGGTCTAATTAGTCTCTTTTTATTCCTTCTTTTTTTTTGTTTACGTATTGACAGTAATACTCAACCCAGTTCAGTAGTGTCAGTTTATTAGAAGAAGAAGCAGTGTATGAGTGTATATTAATTAGGCTGCTTAAGATATTTGGTAAAAATGTATTTAGAATTATTAATACAATGATATAAGTATGTCTCTTTTGTTATATATCTCTTTAAATTATATTTCAGTTTAGTTCATTAAAGAATAAGAGAGATACAAAGTAAACAACCATGGGACAGACACTGCAACGAGCTGCCCAATGGACATCTGCAAATGATGGCAGGGGTGGGAAATTAGAATTTACTACTTTAAATGAAGATATACTCAACACTATTTTGAACTTTGTGGAAGGATCCGGTGCCAAAACACCTGAAGAAAGTCAGCTTGTTTTCAAGAAGCCCATGACTTGGAGGACATCCCTCTCAACATCAGATTTCTCTGGATCAGGTTACTCTGACAGGTAATCTTTCCATGGAATTATCAATTCATGGTATAAGATCATTTTTTTAAATGTAATGACAAAGTGATTGGATCATATGCACATATTTTCTTTTAGATTTTAACAAGGCTAAGAGTTTGTATGCCCATTTGCTTTATTTAGAATGACAATTTTATACATGAAAGAAATGGATTCACAATTTATTTATTCAGAGGAAGTGGAGTAATATCAGATGCCACCTCACCCAAAGATGGAGCTCCTTTACTGGAACTTAGTGGTCATACATTAAATGTTTCAACACTTGCACAAGCAGAGAATGTACTACGCTTTGCAGGAGATCGTAAAATGGTTGAACTCAGAGCTGCTTTGGAAGGTGAGGGCAGACATTTAGAAGATGGAATTTATTTTAAAGTGCTATAAAAACGTATAGAATTTATATTTTATCAATGCATTTAAACTTAACAAAGGAAATGCAAATAATTTTATTATACAGAATGTCTATAATATACAGCCTGCCCTCTCTAATCCGAACACCTTTGATCCCAGCAATTTGTTAGGATTACAGAATTTTCTGGATTAGGGAACATTAAGAAATAATAAGAAAAACATTTGTTTTTAGAAAATGGATTGGATTACAGAGGGATTCGGATTACAGAAGTCCGGATTACAGAGGGCAGACTGTAGCTTAGTTTGTTGCGATGCTGGCCTTTGAAGCCAAAATGGTCATGGCTTCATGCTCAACATGAGTTTGAATCCTGATTGATGCAGACTTTTATGTTGAAATCTGATTTTTCAAATTTCTTTTGTTCCCTAAGCTTGTGGTAGGCAGGATATAAGTGCCTAGTCCTAATAGAGATGGCTGATCAATTTGGAGGTCCCATATGCCTTTGTGCATATAAAAGGACCCTTGGTAGTTGAAAATTGAAAAAAGCAGGCCATTTCTGGGCACCACCCTTGCAAAATTCAACCTACCAAGGCCTGTTAGGAAAATACAGCCCATAACCATTGTTCTGACAAAAGGTAGCATGGAGGCTAAGATCAGAGGGGATCAATTGTAGTGTGCAGTGCCACACAAGCGCTCCTACAGTTCAATTCATGCGCATCAAGCAATATTAGGATTTTGGAATATGCGCTATACAATTGCTATCCATAATTAATGAAAAGAATTTCATGCCTGTTTGATTTTTGGCTCATTACAGAGAATCGTGATCCAGTAGCCAATATGCTTGGAGACCGCTTTGCTACTATTGATGGTGCTGATAACTCCATCTATCGTTTTATTGAAGAAATCACAAAAGAATTTGAAGTTCTTGCCAAACAAGCAGAGGGGAGTGAAGAGAAAGCACAGGAGCTCGAAGAAAAAAAAGTTGTTTTGAGCCTTAGATTGAAATTACTCCGACTTGATGAGCAAATGCTCAATGCAAGCATCATCAAAATTTCAAAGTAAGTTGCTTTGTTTCTCATGAATTTTGTATGATAATTTTGTATGATAATTTCCATGCAATAGAAACTTGATTTACTTAGGTATCTCAAACCATTTTTATAGGATATCATACATTTTCCATGATTGAATGAAAAAACAAAACAAAGGTACTTAGAGCTTAACTCACTGAGGACCAGCCCTTTTGAGTCACACACCCCCCATGGGACAAGCTATTTTTATACATTTTCAAAGCACCATTTGGAAAATAAAATGTTCTAATCTCGTTGAAGAGCTGAAATTTTGCTTTTTTTGTTGTTGACATAACCATGGTCTGTATTGCATTTTGTATTTTCTTTGTATATTTTTGAACTAGGAAGCTAAAAATAATAGTATATGAAATCATACTCGTAATCATGGCAATCGGAAAAACTTGGGGTTGGACTCCAACACAATATGTTCCAGCAAGTGAGGGCCTAGCTCGGGCTTGATCCTCAGTGAGTTAAACCAAAAGTACTTTAAAGTCACATTTTTTGGAAACATCATACACTTCTGTTGCATACTCAGAAGAGCTGAGGCATTATTGACTTCCCTTATCAAAACAGAAAAAACACAATATGTCGCATATAGTAATGATTATTTTAATAGACTATTCTAGGACTTATAGCAATCTGAGGTGGTGATGGTGATGGGAGGGGTTCCAGAGGGGGTACGAAAACTGCCATTGCATAGAATTTTGATTATCAATATTTCATTGAGTTAAGGCACAAAAAGAAATGATTTAATGTATTTTGAGGAAAATGACAGAATT
Source organism: Aegires albopunctatus (assembly GCA_032466395.1). Taxonomy (NCBI): domain Eukaryota; kingdom Metazoa; phylum Mollusca; class Gastropoda; order Nudibranchia; family Aegiretidae; genus Aegires; species Aegires albopunctatus. The sequence continues at coordinate 2,779 of JASKDV010208976.1, forward strand.
TTCCTTCTACGATTGCAGTAACCCGACTCTTAACAAATCTGAAAATTTTGATTTAAGATGATAATGTAGGATAGAGTCATATTTAGATATAATGTTCATGATTTTATCATGTGTTTAGTTCTGTTTTCTCAAAATGATGTGGTTTAGATTAAGTATTGCACAGGTTTTTGCACCTTTATGATAAATTTCACAATTCAGTTTTTCTATACCTTATACAGTGATTTGAGATTGAATCCAAAAATAGTAGATGGTGAATTCCAAATTCTGCACCAAATTGCTGGTGAAGATTCTAACAAACACCCATTGGAACACATCAATTATTATGGTGAGAATTAAATAACATTTTAATCTCATCAATCTTTTGTAATTTGTATTTTATATTAGAATAAAGAGTAAAGCCGTTGACACATTTTTAAAAATTAAATTTAATGATTTCATGAATGCTCTGTCCCAAAGACTGGATTAAGATCAAGATTCTAGGGCTTTCTGTCTTGTGCTATGCAAGGGTTCTATATTGTTCAATATTATAAAAATGTTATTGCGATAGAACTGTTAAAAACAAGTGAAATTGTAAGTTTAAAAAATACTAAGTAAAGTAAATTGCAAGGATAAAAGTTGATCATGCTAAGAATCTGAAATAGTTGAAAGAAATTGAAACATTTGAATATATTTGAATATATATATATTTTCAGGTTATGGAACATGTGCACAAAATATATATTACATGCTTAGCCAATCATAACAAAGTAAAAGATATATATTACGAATAAGAAAACAAAATCAATGATTTCTCAGTCCCTTTTTAAATATCATGTTACTATTCTCTAGATCTAAATTTTTTTCTTCAGGAGATACATATGTTTATCAAAATGGCTGCAGAGCGCAGCCATGGAGGCAACTTAATGGAGACATTTGCTATTTGGTAGCAAAATGCTTTGATGTTGAAAATCCTTTATATATTACAGCAAACACAAGTGGCTATTACCTCAATAAAGTGAGAGTTCATGTTCTTAACCCTATATTGAAACAAGATAACAGAATCTGTTGTTGCTTTTTAATCACACTTTCCTCCTAGATTCTCTCTTCTAATATGTGTGGTGGCACAGGAAAATCCAAGATGAGTTTTTATGAATGCATTTATTATAACAATTCATTCTTTTTATTTCATTATGATACCTTAAAAGGTTGCAGAAATATGACTATTTTAAATTACCTAGTCATAAAAATTAAAAACTGAGATAATAGCATCTAAAGTTTGGTTTTCAGTTAACAATGTTAGTGGATCATGACAGTGATTCAGCAAGATGAAAAATTTAGACTTAACATTTCAGAAAACTATTTTAACACAATAAAGATAATAAGTTAAAGAACCTGATATGAATTAACTAAAAAACAACTTTGTAAGCCCATTTCTCAAAAGTAAGCTGAGTGATTTCCAAAAGGTTTTCCTATGCCGATACACATATATAATTTGTTTTGCTTATTCAATGCTGATAGCATGTTGAAAGAATATGCATCATGATGCCATTGTCTACAATCTTGTTTGAGGGCATTTTTTACATTAGTGATAACAAACCAAAACTCATGTGAGAAGGAAAAAGTGATTGCAATAATATACTGCATATATGGTTTTAGTTTATTCAGCATGAAGATGTTTGTAAAGTTTTTTTAAAAATATGTATTTGTTAAAGATTCCTTTATCTTCCATTTTTTCTCTACAAATTAAATAAAAATTTTCAGCGAAAAATAGTAAAATTTGTACAAAATTATTAGAAAAAAATCAAGTGATTATTTAAAGTAATACCTTAGAGCAACAATCTTTTAATCTTTGTATTTGCATATTGAGGAATAAGCCATGACCAGCACACTATGTTCAATCATCCTTAAAATTCATGGAAAGAGATATTTCTCTTGGCAGCTGTTGGTCTCAATAGTTTGAAGTTGATTTAAAGGACTGTCCTGTTTAATATACTTTTCTAAGTAGGAAAGAAAAGTAATTGCATACATTGCCTTATCTAATTGTTGTTTCTATGTAACAGCTCTACATTTTTTTCATCTTAAAATAAAATTTTATTTCCAAGGGTCCCACTGATGACAAATCTCGACAGCTAGATTATGAAAAAGCTGATGGTGACACCTATCGTGAATTGGTCACTCTCATTAAAGCCAAATCACCAAAATTTGCAGAAATGATTGATAAACAGGTAAAAATTGTATGCTTAAAGAAACCTTGTCAGATTTAATTGCTTAACAATTAAGCTGTGTATATCAAGACACAAAACTTGAAGAACCGTAGTTGTTTTTATTGATAATATTATTATTTTGTTGTTATAATTTTTAATTTTGTTTTACCTGAGTTTTGGGATTTTTTTTCCCTTCTTCAAAATTTTAAATTGTTTTCCTTGTAGCAACTCATTTGTTTTTGGGGTTTTTATATTCATATTGATATGAGTAGACAAATACTGCCAAATGAAAATGATTAAAATGTGAAAAGAAGATGACAGAAAAAACAGATTTATGAATTGCAAAATGGTGAATGATAATACTAATAACCACATTGAATGCTGGTATTGGCAAAATACATCATCAAAGTTTTGAGCCCAAAGAAAAAAAAAAATGTAAATATTCTACAACAACATAGTAAATGTTATTTTTATATGTTTAAAGTATTAATTCAATGATAAAATCCACAAAAGATTTTAGTGACATTTGGGATTTGATTTGCTACTTTATTTCAACCTCAACATTAAACATCAATGTTTCTCCATACAAATATATATTTTATTTCTTTTATATTACTACAATATTATTTGTTTTTAGCTTTGGTTTTCAGAGGCTTTTATTGTATTCAAGGTCACTTGATTTGGAGATCTTAACATGTTGCCTGGTTCATAATTTTGTAAATTGTAATTTCAAAGATATGCTGAATGTGTCATTTCAATGCTTAAACTTTATGATATAATTTTGTACATTTATGTGTTGAATATTGCATAGGAATTCACTATAAGGCAAGATAAAAATAAGGGATTGGAGCCCGTAGGGAGGGGAAGAGAAGATGAGGTTGATGGTGAGGCCACTGCAAGATCAGAGCATCAAACATGGCAGCAAAAAGAACAGCAGCAGGAGAAAGATAGAAAACAAAAAAGTCAAACCAAGGCAAAATTGGAACCATCTTTGAAATGGAAAAACCTTGGCCTGGATGATGATCAAAAATCGTATGCTTTCTTTTTTCTTACTTTTTTCTTCAAATGTAAATACACTATTGCCGCATTTCCTTTATTGTCAATACTTTAGTGAATCAGCACGGTTAAGAAACAATCATGGCTACATAATTGTTAATTCCATTGCATCACCCTGAAAAGAAAAATAACTCTTTTCTTTCTCAAATTTCAGGTCATTGAATAAATAGACATAAACCTTTATAAGAAATTAAAAGTCTAGCTGGATTAATCGTTATTTATGATTTGAGAAAACTTCTATTAAACTATTATTGGGTCATAATTTCTTATGAAAATCCTTTTGCTTTAGTTCCAGCATCTCTTAGCACATCTTGATGTTCATACTTATGCTCATCATAGACGTCATAACTTTCACCGCAAATACAGGTTTAATCTTCAACTTTAATGTTATAAACATTCTTTTTCCTTTCTGAAATTTGCAGACATTGTTTCAACTTTAATGTTATAAACATTCTTTTTCCTTTCTGAAATTTGCAGACATTGTTCTTTTTGTTGTTATGAATATTTAAGATCGTTACTTTATTTGATTTATTACTGCATGAGATTACTTTTTTGTTATTTTTTATTGTTTACTTCCTTATAGCTTTTTTAAAATTCAAACCATGGGAAATCATTTATCAACCCATGTATTTAAAATACCATAAAGTCTTATTATTGTTAGTTGTATTCTAGGTCTGACATGTAAATTACAGAAATAATGCTCATATTGTTATCTATATGATGGTATATTTTTTAAATTGAGAGTAATTGAATATAAGACAGAGAAAAAAGATAATCAAGAACTTTTTAAATTTTAGAAGTTTATCATTATACTATATTATTTCTACCATATCATTTTATCTTTTACAGAAAAGCATCCACACATAAAAAATCCCGGCCTTCAGTTTTAGTAGAAAAGTAGGTACCAGTATTGATCGTTTATGATAACAAAAAATATAAAATAACAGAACTTATAATGAGTTAACATTAACCTGATCGTAAAGATTTATTATGAGAAATAATATAATATAAGAAAGCTTTGAAAATTTCTGAAAAATCAATTTGAATTATCTATTCATACACTTCTTCTTTCAGTCGTAGGAGAGTTACAAGAACACCGCAAGGAGATGCTGAGGATCATTTCAGTGAAAGCTCAACAGAAAGTGAAGAGGAGGAAGAGGCTATTGAACGTAGATCTGAAGCAAATGCTGATTTACCATCAGAGTACTGGCAAATTCAAAAACTTGTGAAATACCTCAAGGTATCACATTGATCTATTGAAATGTTAATTAATTAATCTTTTTGAATAGTTGATGCTTGAATAGGATTAAGCTACAATTGATAATGATGGAATAATAGGACAGTTTTGAATGTTGCAAATTTTATGCCATCTTTTCCCTAGCTGTTTAATTTCTACTTTTAATTATCTCGATTTTTCTTTTTTCAAAAAAATAAAATCAATCTATTTGGTGTTTTGATCAATTTCATTATATTTTGATATGATTAACTAAAGCATGATTGACATATTAGAAGTAAAGAAAAGTTGTTGAGTTGTTTTGTTTTCTTTTCTTCCATTAAATTCATTTTTTTTCTTTTTCTCACCTAGGGTGGAAATCAGACAGCAACAATCATTGCTTTATGCTCTCTACGTGACTTTAATTTGTCTCAAGAAACTTGTCAGTTAGCTATCCGGGATGTTGGTGGTCTTGAAGTTCTTATTAATTTGTTGGATACAGAGGAGGTCAAATGCAAGGTAATATAATACTATTATAGAAAAATAGAAAAATGCTACACCAGAAGAAAATTCAGTGACAGTGTTTGGTTTATTATTTTTCTTAAAGATAACTTTCATTATTATTTTTATCTTCTCTTTGTTCTTCGTATTTACATTTTATTTCCTTATTAAATTTATATCATTTCAACTTTGATTTTAGCTAAAAAATAATGCAAATATTTTTATGAGGAATGGGAATTTATGAAATTATAATGTTTTCATCAACAGACAGCAATTGCAATTAATAACGTTTGATCTCACTTTTACATTTCAGATTGGAGCTTTGAAAATCTTGAAAGAAATTTCCCGCAACACTCAAATACGTAAGGCCATTGCTGACCTAGGAGGCCTTCAGACTATGGTGAAGATATTAAGAGATGCTGATCAAGATCTCAAGTGTTTGGCAGCTGAAACCATTGCAAATGTGGCTAAATTCCGACGAGCAAGGCGCACTGTCAGGCAGCATGGAGGAATAAAGAAGCTGGTAATGTGATATAATGCTTAAAAAGTAACATCTTACTTATTTATAATGTGTCCATCTTGTTCATGTTTTGAAAGTTTTCCTTCAAGATTATACTTGCAATTTGTCCACCTTCCTCTTTCCAAACAAGATAAAATTCATTTTGTATACTTTGATGATAAGAAATATAAATGCACAGATGTTGAATACTATAGAATATTCAGCTTTGTTCTCAAGAAATAAAAACATTATATTATTTCGTCACAGGTTCATCTCTTAGACTGTGTTAAAACTAACAAGACTCCAATGAGTGCTGATAAAGAGCGAAGTGTTGAAGTTGCTCGCTGTGGAGCCTTGGCACTCTGGAGCTGCTCAAAAAGTACTAAAAATAAAGAAGCAATGCGAAAGGCAGGTGCAATTCCACTATTGGCCAAACTGCTTAAGTCAGAACACGAAGACATGTTGATTCCAGTCGTGGGAACATTACAAGAATGTGCTTCAGAGGTAAGATATATTAATGATGTGTAAAAAAAAAATCATTTGATTACAGATAGTATAATAATTCTATTTGCAATGAAAAGATGGTTTAGAGTATTTTCGCTTCATTTTGTTATTACATTTATTGTTTAAGCTTTTCAAGTTTTCTGGGTTTTTATGGGGTGAGTGGGGGTTATTGATTTTGTTTTTCATTTTCCTTTCTGTACTAAGACTTTTAAAGTAAATTTTAGAGCAAGAAATATCTTGACATTTCATTCAATATAAAAATGTTAATTTAATTTTATGAGTAATTATGCCATCCATAGATATCATGATGTCAAAACAAAAATAATTAATTGAACAAGAAGTCAAATTCAGATATGACAATAAAAGAAAAATACATTCTTCTTCTGTAGCAGACTTTTTATCTCTTCTTTTTGTATTATCTCAATTTCTTTTCTTGAATTTTCTAACATTAATTCATTAAAGTGTGGTGTAATGTAACACATTGTATATGATTTTAAAGATTGTTTCATCTTTTATTTTCTTTGATCCAGCCGAGTTATGGTTTAGCCATAAGGACAGAAGGCATGATTGAAGATTTAGTGAAAAATTTGAAGAGTTCCAACCCAGAGCTACAAATGCACTGTGCTTCAGCAATATTCAAGGCAAGAAAAAATTAGCATGAATCAATTTGACATGTTATTCATAATTAATTTGCATTTACCAATTCATCGAGACTTTAACAGATTCTGATTCCAAGAGAGAAATTTGTAGAGGAATGCCTTTTATGCAATGATGTAGGCAAGAGCTATAATGAAAAACTGTTCTTTCTTTCTTTTTCTTTACTCATTTCAAATATTAAATACTTAACATAACATATTATGCATTTGAAGCGCTGGTCCAAGGCCTCCTAAAATTAGATAATTTTACATCACTGTAGAAGGCCAAGCTAATCTTCAATAAAAGAAAACAAATCTTTATATTTTGATTAGTTTAAAATGGGACTCCTAATTTCTCATTTCCAAAACTAAAGGCTTTTATTATTTCTTCATAAGATAATCATTATTTAACTCTAGGTATTTAAGTAGCCAAGTTTCTTTTTCTTTTTTTAAAAAAAAGTCATAATTCAATGATACAAAGAGTTTTATAGTGACTTGTTATTTATTTTTTCCATGTAATTGTTTTTAATGTTCTTTTGCCTTTGCTGTTTTTATTTCCATAGTGTGCAGAAGAAAAGGAGACACGTGATCTTGTCCGCCAGTATGGTGGCTTAGACCCCCTTGTTGCATTGTTGGCTAGTAACACAGATGACAAACAACTTTTGGCTGCTGCCACTGGCGCCATCTGGAAGTGTTCAATTAGCCCTGAGAATGTGAAAAGATTCCAAGAATTGAAAGCAATAGATTTGCTTGTGGGACTCCTACACAATCAGCCTGAAGAGGTAACATTCAGAGCAGTTCATTAGTCCATTGAACTCACAGAAGCAGTAGCATTTGTCCTTTGAAATTGTATGGAGGGGATCGCTGGTTAAAACTTATGATGATGTTTCTAGTAAATAAGGAAGTAATATCATCCAGATTTAGATATTCTCAGTATGATATGAAGGGTTTGACTGCAAAACGCAATAAACACCATTTTTGAAATATCTATGAAAAGGGTGTGCCACTGTTCTATTACGTGAGCTGGATATGCTACTTCAAATTTTGTT
>JASKDV010208987.1:0-10418 GCA_032466395.1 Aegires albopunctatus
TCTCTCTCTCTCTCTCTCTCTCTCTCTCTCTCTCTCTCTCTGTCTCTGTCTCCCTCTCTCTCTGTCTCTCTCTCCCTCTCTCTCTCTCTCTCTCTCTCTTTCTCTCTCTCCGTTATTCCGCTCTCTATGTTTCCCTCACTCTCTTTATCTCTCTATATCTTTCTCTCTCTTTCACCATCCTTCTTTCTGTCTATTTATCTATCTTTGGGATGTACTAAAATCTGTATACATACATACACATTCAATTTCTCTCTCTCTCACACACACACACACACACACGTATTTACACACACACACACACTCATACACACAGACTAGGAAATCAACGTTAAAAGGAACCATATGTGAAAAGAACAGCAAATGGAAGGAAGACGACCCTCTTCTCTTTCCATACACACGATTAACGAATGGACACACAGGACGCGATGATTTGGTTTAGAAATTAGAAAACATTTCTTCACGTCCGTTGCTACACATCATTTTGTAATGTAAAGCTTTTGGGGAAGAAATCCGTGTCGCTTGACGCATGCATTTGACGCACGCAGGGAAAGGTAGCCGATATAAAACCGTCGGTACGAATATCCGTCACCTCGGAAATGGGAAGGGACGATGGGGGAGTGAAATGATAGCACTTGGAATTAGGAGGTGGACGGGGATGGGGACGGGAGGGGGAGATCGGTAAAAAGGGAAATGGAGAGATAAGGCTATAAACATGTATGATGTAGAAAAGAAGGAAGAGAAAGATGATGAAGACGACGATGGAAGGGAGGAATTGGGTAATGATAATGGTGATGATCAACGAATGAAAGGAAAGGGAGAGAGAGAGAGAGAGAGAGAGAGGGGGGGGGGAGAGGGGGGAATAGAGAGAGAAAGAGAGAAAGAGAGAGTGTGTGTAATAGAGAGAGAGGGGGATAGAGAGAGAAAGAGAGAGAGAATGAGTGAGAGTGAGAGAGAGAGTGATAGAGAGAGAGAAAAAGAGGGAGAGAGAGAGAATGAGGATGAAAATTTATATTATTATAGAGTGCGAAGATGATGATGAGGAGGAGGAGGATGATGGTGACGATGATGGTGACAAGGAAGCTTGACTGGTTATTGATTAGGTATGTGATTGGTTCATTAATTGATATCGGTATGTGTATAAATAGTTTACTAAATATATCCCTCCATAGAAACTATTAAAAGATACTTATAATAAAACTCCATCCTATTGTATCTACAACGCGTATTGATTGACAATCTGTACAGTAATTAGATCCTTCGCTCAACCTCCGATTTTCTGGATGACAAATTGATAATAGACTACAGGATCGAAGTAGTTTGATCAACCTCTTCCTGTTAGTGAAGAGAAAGTGAACGAGGGACGGGGTGGGGGTGTGGGGTGATCAATTTATTGGGAAGATAAATTCTATTATTGGAAATCATGGTCCATTCCTGCCTGACCATTTCTTGTCATGACAACGGTAATAAATTCTGATCTTTGATTTCTATGTCATGGTTTTCACCATATTATGTTTGAAAGAATTGATCTGATCACATTATGATTTGTTTCGTAGACAGGTGGTAACCAATAACAAACAGGTAATGAAATCATTTTCTTTGCTACACACCTTTATGGCCCCATGAGAGTTGAGAAAGGGTCCACGATGATAGGACGAGCAACGGTAGTATCCATTAAGTAGAATCTGAGCTTTAAGATTGTTTGATATGGTGTTGTTGTTGTTGTTTTATATCCCTTTTTTTAATAGCTGAACAGGGTACGTCGAGCCTCTCCTAGCCGACCGAGAACCGATCGTTTAGCTAATCTCGAGACCCCCTTCGTTTAAGATTAGCTCTCAGCCATTTTATCTGACAAGCCTGTCAACCACCATGGTACTTCGTCTATTGGAGGCCGATGGCTGACCGGCCTTGCTGGTAGTCCTGTGTATCTTTGTGGTTGTTTTTCTTTTATGTAACTGTCTTTGTTGTTGCTTTGTAATCTTTGTTAGTTAACGTATGAAAAACTAGTGAAGGTAGAGTAGAAAATGTAGTAATGGAAAGTGATAAAACCGTTTGGGTATGGAGGCATATGATTGGCTGCTTACAATTTCATGCAAGCTCGTCACGGGGATACCCGATAGAGTTTAGCATCGTGAGGTTTAAGAAGATTCTTTGTCATAGATAGGAAGAAACAAAATGAGGAATCATTTCTACATTCAATCCAAAATTGTAATGGAAGAAGCAAATAGAATAAAGGTGAAACAAATAGAATCAAGGTGAGACAAATAGAATCAAGGTGAAACAAATAGAATCGAGACAAATAGAATCAATGTGAAACAAATAGAATCAATGTGAAACAAACAGAACCAAGGTCAAACAAATAGAATCAAGGTGAAACAAATAGAATCAATGTGAAACAAATAGAATCAAGGTGAAACGAATAGAATCAAGGTCAAACAAATAGAATCAAGGTGAAACAAATAGAATCAAGGTGAAACAAATAGAATTTGAATCAATGCTACGACAACTTCAAACACAAATAATAAATCTGCGAAAACCTTCTCTAGAGAATTCTAGAATTTTCTGACAAATATGACGGTAGAGAAAAAAAACAACTTTTGACCATCAAGTTGACAAAGTCCGGGTGGAATATAGAAATAATTTATTAGATTTACAAAAACCAATTGATGGTCATGTTTTGTTTTCCATATCTAAATATTTGCAATAACAACGGACGAAAGCACTAATTTTGGTCTAGCATACGTCCTCAGATCAGTACCCGGATGTAAAGTTTAAAGAGACAACATGAAAATTAATTGATGTCAGGAAGAGAAAGAAATTCTAAAGGACCAATCATAGTGTGTTTATTATTTTAATAAAGTCGTGACGCGATGAAATGTTAAGAATCCTGGATGGAGTACGAACACCAAATCTCAAGTCTGAAGAATTCTTGGTGTTGTCTTTAAGTGATGAGTTCCGACTGTTCGTGGTGGAGGGTAGAAGGGGGAGGAATGGTGTCACCAGAACGTTGATAAAAATAAGTCAAGTACTCAAAGAGGAGATGGACATTAATTAACATCCGGGCCATCTCCACCCAAGGTCAAAACGACGACAACAGTTTTTGCGATCAGTTTTCGTGGCTCGTGGGATTTCGTTGAAAGCGCGTGCTATGGTAAACACGTGGAGGTTTTTACAGCTTGAAGCTTAAAATCTGAAATACATAAACTCAACTGATGACGTCACGAATATGTCAAATTTGAAGAAGTCTGCTTCAGTGAACGAATGAAAATAATGTAAACTCCGGACTGTTTTCTATAATGGGAGAGTTCGTTGATGCGTGAAGGACTCTCGTATAGACTAATTTGAAACCAATGTTAATAATTGCAATATGTCCCTTCGTATATTATGTTATTATGTTCATATTAATAGGCGGATCTTGGGTAGAGAGTTAAAAAAAAACAAAAAACATATTAATTACAATAACCATATTGGTGCAAAAAGTTGAAGCATTTCCAGGAATATCCGTAACGGCATCATCACCATCCATTGGAGGAAACGGGGAGAAAGTACTTCAACGGAATTCATCAATTCCACGCAGTTTCCTGGTATCCGTTTCAAGAAGATCCTGCCTTCTATTAAGTCGTTGTGAGCTTTGTTTATTCAGTTCTTATCGTCTTTGTCAAACTAAGCTCTTTGTTTGGGTTCAAGGGTGGTGTACGACAATTTTTAGGACGTTGATATTACCCTGATTATTTCCTTTTTCGCAGGAGTTAATGTCAGTGAGTTAATGTCAGTGAAGCGGATCTTAGAAATGCACGTGAGACGTAACAGAACCTTTTCAATTAGAGGATGGCCTGCACCTAACCATTCAGATGAATCTTATAGTCAGTATTTCCGGTGCAAAGGCAGACTCACGAATTGTGCACCAATAATCTCTCCTCCCCCACCCCCAGTCTTTCTGGACAAGTGTAGTTCTATCGTCCAAATAGATAGATAGCAAATTCACACAATCCGTTTATTCCTTAAACTTCTAGATAGTTATTCCCCTTGATTAATGTATTCAAAGAATGATGCCGTCATTAACACAATATGTGTTATTCCATTAACTTCCTATTATACCAAGGTTCCATATATCTAATGTGATACCCTGTCCCTTTTGACCTTCAACTAATGGCGGAAATAAATAAATAAATGAGTTGTCGAACCTTTTGAACTAGAGTTGTCTCCTTTTAACGTAGACAAGAGACGTAGGCTGAGCTTCCTTTGTCCCTAGATCTAAATAATCAGGAAGCGTCACATTTTGTTTGATAAAAAAATAAAACCAACCCTCCGTTTATGGCCAGGTAGGAAGAGAATGTTCACACTAAACTATATGCCTAGGGTTCAGGCTCTGCCTTAGGAATCATTTTTTTTTCTTTCTAGGACAATGAAATCATTATCAATTTCCCTAATGCCTACTTCAAACCGCTGTACTGCAGCTGACATCCGTAGATTTCCAGCATTTACTGGAAATCGACTATAAAGAGATCTTTCCCCTGGGGTAAAAATATAGGTTGCCTTTATCAATCAATGTTCATTAGATCTATCAATATTACGCTCAAACGATTGCTACCTAGAAAATTAAAAGGCTTGGAAGTCTAACACGTTATGAAGTTATTGTTGAAGATACAATTAATACACAGTTGATGATGATGATGATGATGACGATGATGATGATGATGATGATGATGATGGTGATGGTGATGGTGAAGATGATGATGATGACGACGATGATGATGATGATGGTGGTGATGATGATGATGATGGTGATAATGAAGATGATGATGGTGATGATGATGATGATGAAAGGTTCATCACTGTGGGGAATTTTTAATTGATTGTTTCTGGAATACAACACAATGACCGTCACTAACGTAATACAAGGAACTTCAGAAAATCACAGACATGAAATTAATTAATGAAATCTTACTTGGAGAATCGTGAGCAAACAATCAAATTAGCGGTGGTTGTAATTAGGGAAACAGTGGCTGAGGATGATAATTCTGAACACTTATGTTTACCTAGTTTGAGGTTTAAGCCAAGATTAGCTGTTGTTAAAAGTTGTTGTTTTTGTTGGGTTAATTTTTTTATTGTATTATTGTTTTCATCGTATCTTGATTATTTTGTCTTTCACATATTTTTTTCTGTTCGGAGTGGTCTTTCTATTAGATTTTACATTGAGGGTAATCTTTTTCCTCTTTTCTTTTTCGTTTCATTGTCATGAATTTCCCTTGATAGATTTCCATGGTTTTAACATTCTATCATTAGCCTTTATCAAACGATATCTTCATTATCTTGCTTTTTAAAAAAATAGCTGTATTCAAAGACTGAAGAATTCAAAAACTGCTGATTAAGATTGAAGACAAACGAAAGTGAATTATTTGTCCAACAGTGTGTAACGTTTTGTTAGTGTTGTTGGAATGTCAATGGTCAAGTTAGTTTTTTGTTGATTGTTGATTCTTGTCGTGTTTTACCTGTGATCTGTTCACATGCATTCATCACCATTTGTTCCTGGACAACCAATGGCCAAAAGGTCTCGCCTGCTACAGCAGGACCAAGGACCCTTACCAAACATTGACCCCGTTGACATAGAGACTTGGGACTGCAGGCCCTCTTAATCTGGGATTACGTAGAAGCAACAGTTGTGTCGAAACCCATCTCCTGACAAGCACCAACCAGGATTTGACAGGCACTCGTCAAAGATGCTTTCCATCCTAACCTTCTGCAACGTTACTCCTGCCATTTCCCCTCCCCTGCACCTCCTCTAACCACTCAACCTCTTCATACATTTTCTGCGAGTTTCTTTTTTCTTTATTCTGGACTTTCGATTTTTCTTGACTCCAAATTTTTGATTGATTTCAATGGTATTCTGTTTTGATTGATTTCAATGGTTTTCTGTTTTGATTGATTTCAATGGTATTCTCTTTTGCTATTTTCCCATCTTCTGGAATGTTCTGTCTCAAAACAATAAGTCGCAAATAGTCCTGAAATACACGTAAATATTAGCATTAGTTATCTGGTGTAGGAATACAATAATGGACCATGCCAATTGTACTATAAAGTTATTACATCGATATTACTTTTATTATTTTAAGGGGTTTTTTTTTTTAATTTGTTCCTTGTTTATGGTTTTTATTGGAGAATTGTTTTGTTTTGTTTTGTTTTCTTTCGGGATGTTGTTCTAGTTGTTGTCGTTCTTGTTGTTGCTTTGTTTTGGCTTCAGATTGTTATTATAATTTATATTTAAGGGGGGTGGGGTTAGTTTTTTATGACAATTTTAGCATTTAACTACTTTGAGGGTTGAAAATTCAAAGATATGAAATAACTTTTAGCTCATTAATAACAACTATACCAATTTCCGTCACGTGCAAAAGAAAAGCATAATTTATTTGCTTCTGTAAACATAATTAATTATCTTTTAACGTTATTTTATCCTCTTTTAAAAAAAAATGTTTTACAGAATTTTACATCGACACCTGGTTATATGATAAAAAGCAGGGTTTTTAAACGAATCTAATTATCAGACATTTGATTACGACATTCTAATTTTCGGATGTGTTCCATTTTCATGAAATTTGCTCTTCATACATTTACTGCCTTTCAATTTTGAGTCCAAAGAATTCGTTGACATTAATCTCTTTAACCCAACAAAAACTGAACTTATCATCCATTAACTCTTTGAGTTGTAAATTGGCACCTGGTAATTTTTCACCGTCTCAACAACCCTCTGACACCCGTCTTCTGGCGAAGATCTGAGGCCAGCGTTTGATGATCAGCTTTCTGACGAGGTCACTCCACGGTACGATACGGTCTAGTCTTCTCCTATTATCTTTGGTTAGGGTCCTTTCCGTCGATCCTTGAGGTAGCTACAACCACTACTTGACTTACAAGCCACGTGGGAACGAGAGATACTCATTCCAGATGCTATGATGGTCCCAGGTCCTGATTCAGCAATTTCGTGAACATCAGGATTTCAAAAGGCTCGAGTCCATAACGTCCACCCAGACCGCACAGGAAAGGTTTGGTCTTGTCTAACATTCTATGTCACCACTCACTTTGTCCACACTGCCAGACCGAAGTGGTCGGATTCTTTTATTTTTCTACTTTCGCTCTATCCGACTGGTATCACCCTGTATCTCCTTTTTGTGGTAAGAAAACCTTCCGATCTGAACCGTGACTGTGGCCACGAGGCCTGACACAGCTTACTACCTCGGTCATCAGGACATGATATTGGATTAACACGTGGTTATTTCTTATTTCACCCTCCATGACAAAACAATCAAACAGTTAAACAGTACGACCTGTGTTGTGTTAATGAGAAAGAGAACGATAACCTCTTCAGTTGTCAGAAAATCGCCTTCGTCATTAAATATTATTTTTTTATATCATTCGGGTTCCTTCTACACCCTGTATTGTAGAATATGAGAGCAAAGATATTGTATAAGCAGCTCAACCAGTTTAAGACTAAAAAAAACCCAGTCAACATTTCGATTGAATAATCTTTATCAAGACAAACAAACAAACAAAGAATCAATGGAATACAATACACTTATCTTAGGTGGTCCAGAGGGGATCAAAAATAAAATAAGATATAAATAGAAAGCCTGCGTTCAATGAACGTCCAGAATTGAGAAGACGTGCACACCAATACAAAAATAAATTAGGTTGGAAGTATCTTTCTGCCCTCTATTGTAATGCTAGGACAAATTGAGTGCAAAGTCCAGCGGGAACTGAATTTAGGAGGCCCCATCTGTATGATACACGCATGTAAAAAAATCCTTGGCTGTTTATAAGACTGATTAATGTATTGTAATGAACTATTTAATTTTCATGTATTGCGTTTTAAAGTGTGTATGCCTGTGTGTTTGTTTATGTGTGTTGGGACCTAAGAGTTCGCTGTCCTTTAACTGGTCTTATCACACACTTCAAGACAGGTGATGGTGCCGGCAAGCCAAGGGCAGATAACTACGACTCTTTAGTCAATTGGTTGTGAACGAGCTTTTAAGTGAAGGACCCTCATTACTGTTAAGTGTGCGGATCAGGGACCCGGCAAGACGTTGAGTCAGCCTTCAGCTTAGGCTTTGAGTCTGGCTACGGTCTGATTGGTCAAAAGCCAAACAAGGGGGCTGGGGGGGGGGGAAGAAGGGGGCGACTTTGAGTTGTTTGACGTGACTTTTTGGAATAGGAAAAAATATAATATATACATTAAGAAAATTGGGTCACTCTCCTAAAGTAAACGAGTTGTTCAAGATTTCATATTCCAAAGATCTACAGTTTGAATCTTGAAAATGGACGGGTTTTGTTGTTGGGTTGTTTTGTTTTTTGTTTTGTTTTTTGTTTTTTTTTCTGTGTAGAATATGGAAAGTTTATTGTTATAGAATCTAGGTGGTTCGTGTCCTTGATAAAGATGTTATCATAATTGGCCTAATTATGATTAGACTCTGTGTGGTATCGTACTCTAGTAGTAGATATTTGGTCTAGTGATCGAGAGGTGACAGGTTCGGATCCCGGTTGGGTACGATGTTGAGTTCTTGGGAAAGACTCTTTACGCGCATTTCCTCACCGTATGCAGGTGCAAAACGGGTACCTGGCTATAGGTACATCTTGTCAGTACGCTAGAGTGAAACGCCATTCATCAAATCGCACCTCTGTACGCCCGCCGGGGGTTGAGAAGGATTTTAGATTGCAATGTCCTGCCAGGGAAACTCTGTAAAGCGCATTGAGCACATTTGGTGGGAACGCGCTATATAAGAACGCTCTTTACTTGTAATTCTATTATTATTGTCAATACCACGAGCTTTTTGATATTTAGCAAATCCAAATTGTACCATTTTGAAAGATTAGCTAGACTTATGCAGTATATCAGAGAATGGAACTACACTGTAGTGGATTTGGCTGGATCAAAATCAAAAGTTTATTTAAGAAACATATCGCGAAATGTTTATTATTATTATTATCATTATTTTGTTCTTTGAATAACCAACCTTTAAAAACATACTTTATAGACACAAATAAAAATGAAATACAATTCCTTTTGTCGTTCCAAACAGTACATTGTTTCTTCTTTCGTTTCTATTCCAAGGAAACTCTGGAATATTCCAGGCATTAGCCGCAGTGCAGCTTCAAAGGTGGGGCATAGGGGTCAAAGAACGTTGGGTAGCCTAAGGAAAAAATAAGAATAGTGCAAAAGCAGGGTTCGAACGGGAACACTGACTTGAGCTACAGTAGTATTGCAATGCTTAACCCTGCCAGGCATACATGTCCCAGATTCTCCCTGAATACATCAGCTGAAGTGTCAAAGAGTTTAACAAAGAGGAATACCCTCCAAAGAGTTTAACAAAGAGAAATACCCTCCAAAGTGTTTAACAAAGAGAATTACCCTACAAAGAGTTTAACAAAGAGAATTACACTCCAAAGAGTTTAACAAAGAGAAATACCCTTCAAAGAGTTTAACAAAGAGAAATGCCCTCTCCTACACCAATCCAATACCGATTAGATTACTTCACTTGGATGACAACGACAACGGCAACAACAACAACAATAACAACATAAAAATTCCTCCACTCAGCATTCCCTTTGTAGCGTCAATAACGCAATAACGGTTGTGTCTGATTACAATGGTCTGTGGTCAAACTGATTTCGATCCTTCCAGTAAGTGTTCCCTGACTGTAAACCTCCAAAAAATGTCCAATATCGCTAAGAATTCTACTTGAAGTCACCAAGTGATCTGGAGAGGTTTTTGGGCGTAAGGCCTGGTGTTTGTCAAGTGAGTTTTTGTTATCGATGGGCCACGAGAGTCCTGGATGGAGGAGCGTGGCGACTTATGTAGGACAACGTTGCTGTACAGAGATATGCGTCTCTGTTGAAGATACTTTACGGAATATTGTATTACACGTATTAAATTGTTATTGTCAGCTTGAAGTTTTGACAAAAGGCGGTATGATAGAAATAGGAATAAGGTGGAAATGGAATTCAATTTCTTGTCCTGTTCGACAATCATTATTGATGTTGTTGCTGTTGAAGTTGTTGTTGTTACTGTTGTTGATAGCGTTGTTGTTGTTGCTATTGCTGCTGGCGTTGTTGGCGTTGTTGTTGTTGTTGTTGTTGTTGCTGTTGTTGCTGGCGTTGTTGTCGTTGTTGGTGTTGTTGTTATTGAATAAGAGGCATTTCTTGTTTTTAGCTTTATTTTATAACAAGCAGAGTACCCAGGAAAAAATAACTTGTTTGTAAGTTGTAAGTGATTTTTTTTGCTACTGAACCAGTGTCTCCCAAGTGATCCATGAGTGGCCTCCATATGAACCAGATCTGATGGCACAAAGATGACATTATAAGTTACAATTAGGCCTGGTTCGAATGCAGACAGCACATGGTTCGGTTGGGTGACACTGGTTCATATGGGGGCC
>JASKDV010209009.1:0-10414 GCA_032466395.1 Aegires albopunctatus
TGTATCCTCATACCCCAACATTTTTCACAAAAATGGCTATGCCCCCCCCCCCCCCCCCTTCCACCCCCACCCCCACCCTCACCCCTCTTTTAATGTAGTCTTTGAAACAGAGGGAGAACTGACAGAGAGTTAAACAAATCACTATAGAGCTATTAAAAGTTGCAATGATGAAAATGAAAAAAAATTCTTTCATAAAATATAGCTTCTGTTTTAAATTTTCTTCTATTTAATTTATCCATCTATTTATTTAAGTTAAGCATTAATTCTTTATTTCATCTAATCCTGTATTTCTTTGTTATATTATTTGTTTCTTGACAAAGGTTTTTAAACCGAAATATCAGATTTGTCTGGTTTTGTCTTTATTCTGATTGAGTTATTTTATACATTTTTATATGTTCTAGTTCTTTTATTCTATTCATACTCAACTGCGGCTTCACATTTTCTGAATTTATCCATCAACAGTTTTGAATATAGATAACTCTTTTGTTAGGTTGCATTCATTATTTTAGTCAAGTTATTGATGTTAATGCCTTTTCATCTGAGCCTCGAAGCATTGCTAGAAGAATAGAATGTAAATAGTTAATTTTAAAGGAATCATCTAATGATTTGATTTATTGGAATGTTTGAAACCGCTATCAAATAAAATGCTGAAGTTGTATTTTCTATTTAAATCTTGTCAGCGCCTAGTCAAAGCTTGTGGTGAAACAAAAGCTGCTCCCACTGAAAAAGAAGAGATTGAGTTCCTATGTACAGTTTGTGCGAAGATAAAGACAGATCCATATCTTGTCAATTTCTTTATAGAGGTACATTAATTACCTGTGATTGTTTTCATTTTTAACTTTTTTCTTATTCCCTTTCTCGTGATCCTTGAAAGATTTAGATTGTTACAAATGAATTTTTTGACAATAATTAAGATGTTTTCTGATTTGGTCACCATGCGAGATAGTTTGATTTATTCCTGGACAATGCTAATGTGCAATGTCAAAACTATGTTTCGAGAAAATCTATAATGTAAATACAATTTTGATCAAAGTATCTTACAACTTAAAATGAATCAATGTAGCTTGTTTTGAATTTGTACAAAGTACCATTGCTCAATTACTAAATATAAAAAAGATATAACACACCTTCTTTAGCCTTTACCAGTGAGTGAAGGTGTTTTATGGTTGGATGGCAGGATGTTTTGATATTTTGCGTTAGTGTAAGAATTGCATTTGCATAGAAGATACAATCTTGGTATTATCATTTGAATCTATCGTCACCTATCTTTTTACAGAGCAGCAAAGTGAACTTAGAAAATGAGTCCAATAGACGTTCAAATCCTCGTCCTGTTCAACCTTTCAGTCTAGTGGATGCACTCATTGTTCTATCTGAAAGTGAGGTAGGACATGACAATAGCTTTACTTGATATAATCGTTAAAAAAGTTTTGGCAGACAATCAGGCCATTGTCACTATGAATTGATTTTTTCCCCCTTTGGTCCAAAATTGTATATTATTTTTGTGTTCTTAGATTGATTTTTTCACCTTTAACCTTTAACTTTGAATTTTCACTTCTATTACATAAACATTAATTTCTCCTCTTGTTGTAAAATAATCGTTTTCAGAATTGATGACAAATTGGTTATGTTGTTTAGAAACAAAAATATATTATGATTTGAAAGCAATAAATTTTGATGTTAATATTTTCTGTTGTTTTGAATTAACCAGGATGCTAGAGTGTCTGTGAAAGCTTGTGAAGGTTTGATGCTTTGCGCCAGTCTGCCAGAAGAAAATGCTGCATCAACTCTTAAAGGGCAAACAAAGTTCTGTCAATCTATCTCAGGGAAATTGTGTCAACTTTATGACAATCTACCTTTGGAAGTATCTCCCCAAGATTTGGATAAAGTTGAGGCCAAGTGGGGGTATGTTGAGGACAATTAAATATGAAATTAATTTTACCTATTTGCTTGATGAATGATATCTTTTGTAATGTGAGCATTTCAAGTAAATATATCAAGCAAAGGCTAGGTCCTTCTTCAATGTAATTTTAGTATTTTTCCTATTATATTGTATTGAAATCCTTCTTTATAATCAAACTTTCATTGTTTTGCTTATGCTGATTATGTGATTTGAGTAGTATATTTCAATTTAAAGTTGTGCTTTTCTAAATATTGTGAAGCTATAAATTATCTCAATGTATTTTTGTTCTTTTTGAGACCAGAAATAAAAAGTCTTGAAAGGTCGCTGTTTTCTGTTGCAGGTTTGATATCATCATTGAACGGAATGAGCAGCAAAGTTTTCAAGGAAAAGGTCAGGTCATTGCATTCCTTTCGTGGCTGGATTATTGTGACCAGCTTATATCTGTGGCAAATCCTGAAGTTGGTTCTGCTTTAGCCATCAGTATTCATGAAGAATTACTGACAAAAAAACTGTTACCAAATCTTTTACAGTTGTAAGTATTATTTGTTTTCTTAGACTTAATAGAAGAAAACTTAAAAGCAAATTATCACATCCAAAATATTATCATGATTACTTGCACAATAAGCTTCTTACTTAAGATTCAATAAGTACAATTTAATGGTTCCAACTTCCTATTTTTACAATGCAAGTCCATAGAGAATACATGAGATACATTAATGTTTAATATGTGAAACACCCAACAAAAGTCTACCCTTTTTAAAAAAATATTTGAACTATTTTGTGTAAATCAAATTTGAATTGTAAAGGTTGTTTTTTTTAAGTGTAAGCAATTTTTATTTTAATATTCAAGATTTAAGAAATATTATTGTTAAGTTTTTTTGTTTTTTTGTGTGTGTTTTCTTGTTGGTATCAAATTAGTATTTATCTCAACATTCTAGATTTAAGAAATGTTTTTGTTTGTTAAGTGGATTTTTGTTTGTTTTTGGTTTTCTTTTTGGTCTAAAATCAATTTATATCTCAACATTCAAGTCTAAGAAATATTATTGTTTGTTAAGGTTTTTTTTGTTTGTCTAAGAGCAAGTTTTATTTCATCATTCATGATTTTAAAAATATTATTATCCATACATGTGCTCAGCATTATTGGAATTTTTTGATGATTCAAATATGACCCTTGTAACTCTTAGGTCAGAGTCAGGTGCTGTGGTCTCAACTTCTTACCTGACAAGATGCCTTCGAACAGTCTCATCGCAGGCTTTATTGAAAGGTGAGAGTTTTCCTATTATCCATTATCTAAGTTTCAAATTTCTTCTCCTGCCTTTTTTGCTCCCTGTGAAGCATAGGCCGTCCACAAACAGTCATGTCGCTTTTCTCCTGGGCTAGTCTTTCTATTGATTTTCATGTTTTTCCTGCATTCTTTATCTCACTATCCAATCTCTCTTCCAAGTAGTCCTCAGTTGACCCTCGATCTCTTACCCTGTGGGTTCCACGAAAAGCTCTGTCTTTTTATCGTGTCATGGTCCTTTCTGAGCGTGTGTCCAGTCTATCTCTTTTTCTTTTGTTTTAAAGTTTTTTCAGCTGATGCTTGTCCAATTCTTTGCCACATATTTACTGTGTTTACATTTAATTTCAAACAAGCTGAACTCCCATTGCATGAATGGGTGTTGATTTGAATTTGATATAAGGCCTATCTGGAAATAGTATGAATAAGGAAGGGAGAAGATAGCAGTATGATGGATAGGGAAATGGTTGGAAAATGTTCAAATGAATCTTCTTACTTTGCTTATCGATCTGACAGAGAAAGAATTTTCCAACTTATATAAATGAATTTAAATAAAGACAAAAATTTCATTCATGCATCTCTAAAGGGAAAGTTGTCATTTGATTAACCATCGCCTAGTTATAAGAATGGTGCCTCCTATCTAGGTAATTTAAATATAAAAATTGTCCTCAATGTGAGACTATCCTGTGATTTTTTGCTTATGAGCCAATACCATATCCATTGGGTCACCAGGTCATGTCCTAAACAAAATAATGTGTAAGTGAGCACTTTCTAAATTCTTTCACTTTCAAAGTAAAGCATGTTGTCAATAGAGTTAAAACAAAAGGAGATTGCTGTAGTCGATGTAAATACAAAATATGTACACAAAAACATTTTTATACTATTCATTGTTTAGACGCTTATACTGATGGGTGGGGATGCTTTATC
Source organism: Aegires albopunctatus (assembly GCA_032466395.1). Taxonomy (NCBI): domain Eukaryota; kingdom Metazoa; phylum Mollusca; class Gastropoda; order Nudibranchia; family Aegiretidae; genus Aegires; species Aegires albopunctatus. The sequence continues at coordinate 4,107 of JASKDV010209009.1, forward strand.
GCTTCACCATTAGATAAAAGATTTGCCAATTATTTAATCAGTCTTTTTAAGGTGGATAAATCAGTATTTAGGATGTCAGTGAACTCATTGGGTATGAACTGTACATCAAGAAAGTAGTCCTATGGTTTTGAGTAGACATTGGGATGGTGATGTCAGTGAACTCATTGGGCATGAACTGTACATCTAGAAAGTAGTGTTATGGTTTTGAGGTAGACATTGGGATGGTGATGTCAGTGAACTCATTGGGTATGAACTGTACATCAAGAAAGTAGTGTTATGGATCACAGGTTCTATTCCTGATAAGATTTTGGAAAAGGCACTTTACACACATTTTCCTTACTGCACTCAGATGTAAAATGAGTATCAGATTATAGGTAGTCAGAACTTTCCTGTGTGCTAGAGGGAAGCACCTTTCATTAGTTTGCACCTCTATGCATCCCTCCCGTCCCCCCCATAGCCCCAGGGGGTTAAGATGGATTTGTAATGTAAAGGCCTGCAAGAGAACCTGTAAAGCTCTTTGAGCAGGTTTAGTGGGAACATGACTCTTTCTTTTCCTTCTCTCAAGTTGAAGATAGGCACAATATTGAAAAGTTGGGTTGGGTTTATTATTATTATTATTATGATTATTTTTTTTTAATATTTAGTTTTCTGGATTGAAAATGTTTGGCAAAGTCCCAATGGTTTGACTTTAAATTAAATGGCATCCTATTCAGTTGATTTGAAGGGATATAGAGATCTTGCACAAATAATTGCTGGTGACATATTGCTTTTATGTAATTTGTTCTCCTCAGAGTTTTGCTACTTTCTCCTTGGTAAGGAAAGGTCCAATGAGGTACCAAACCAATCAGATCATGCTTTAAGTAAGCGTCTTATGGAAAGATGCAACCATTTATCTGAAGAGGTAAAGATTTTGAATATATATGACATAATATGATAAAGATATTGACAATAATGATATTAATTAAAGAATATTTCCTTAGCAGTTGTTGTCACAACCTCAAAAAAGAGGATATGGAAGTTAATTTGTAAGTACCAAGGCTCTCCATATCTTTTATTACAAAGAATTAAATGGTTATGAAACATAGATGCCAACCATAAGATAAAATCATACTAATTACGATTTGATCAATTCAAAAAATGACGATGGAAAATTGTAGGTGAAAAATTCTGACTCAGTCACTTCCTCCCCATCAACTAGGCTTTAAACCGCTGTGATGAAGGAAGAGCAACTTCTGTATGATTACCAATGGTGCTGTTTCTATTCATCATTGCAGGGTTTTTTTCTTCTTGGGAAAAAGGGTTTTGGCGCAAGGGGATTCTGAAAGTACAATTTTGGTTTCTGAAAAGTTAGCAGCTATGATGAAAGATCTATGAAAAACTTAAGAAAAATAAAACTACAGTTTATAGAGATATATGTTAATCATTTAATTCTGAGCATTCTTATATATTGCCAAATCCATTTATAAATGTGCCCTCTATGTCCTACAGGAATTTTCTGGTAGACTTTCTTCTTCTAACATCTGTCTCAACTCCTTACACAGTTTACAGAGTTATGCACAGATGAATTGCATTTCCCTGTATCATATGCTCAATATCTGACTTTGAAAGATGATAGAGAGAAAATTACTTATTATACACTTGAGTAAGATAAAGAAAATGTTTGTGGATAGCATTCTCCAACACTCTTAACATTGCATCCCATCTGGGAATCAGACATTTTCTTCTCATGGCTAGAATTCCTCCACTAAACAACAATAAGATTATTGATTATCAATGACTCAAAATTAATCCTTGAACCCAAATTTTTTCTCTTTTTCAATAGGTCTGTGTATCTACATTAAAACTGTTTGATACTTTACTTCACAAGGAGGAAGAACACATATATCATTGCCTTTTGTTAAGAAATCTTTTAGGTCGTACTTATATGTGTGAAGGTGCTGGTCCACCTTTGTCCCCGTTGACTGCCCCAATAGACACTCCTAAATCATTGAAAGAAAATAAGGACTCTGCTGTTTCAGAAGATAATGCTGTGCAAGCTGAGAATGAGTCAACAACTGAAGAGAAGGGAACATCTGGTGTACACAAAGAGATTGATACTGTTGAATCTGAGAACTCAGATCAGACTGATTCAAAATCTACAAAGAAAGATGAACATTTGGATGATTCAAATTGTGAGCCTCAAGACGAATCTCTGAGTCTTTTGGCAGAGGAGATATCAAAATCAACTAGTAAGTCATAACGATTTTGTGTTTTTGATTTTTAATTTCTCGCTTTTAATATTCCATTATTACTTTTTTGGAAAGAAGGCATAATGAAGTATTTATGAATAGTTTGGGAAGATGGGCATAATGAGATATTAATTACATGGTTGGGGAAGATGGGCATAATGAGGTAATAATTGCATGGTTGGGGAAGATGGGCATAATGAGGTAATAATTACATGGTTGGGGAAGATGGGCATAATGAGATATTAATTACATGGTTTGGGAAGATGGGCATAATGAGGTAATAATTACATGGTTGGGGAAGATGGTCATAATGAGATATTAATTACATGGTTTGGGAAGATGGGCATAATGAGATATTAATTACATGGTTGGGGAAGATTGGCATAATGAGATAATAATTGCATGGTTGGGGAATATGTGCATAATGAGGTAATAATTACATGGTTGGGGAAGATGGACATAATGAGGTATTAATTACATAGTTGGGGAAGATGGGCATAATGAGGTAATAATTACATGGTTGGGGAAGATTGGCATAATGAGGTAATAATTACATGGTTGGGGAAGATTGGCATAATGAGGTATTAATTACATGATTGGGGAATATGGGCATATGAGATATTAATTAGACGGTTGGGGAAGATGGGCAAAAGATCTACATTTGTACCCAAAACGCAGTAAATTTCTCTTTACACTCAATAATTATACTGCATTTTGGATGTAAGCGGCAGAGATAGACATTTAATGAAGTATTGTGCAGGTTATAATTTGGTACCATGCATCCACTTTATTCCTGTTATCATCAATTCAGTCATGAAAATGTTGCTCGCACATTCTGCCTCTAACATAGTTCAATATCATTTCTTATAAATCGTAACCATTTGTACTCTTGACAGATCCATTTGGACGTATAGAGATTCATAAAGTGGTGAATTGCTTTTTGAATTTACTGCCCGAAGAAGCCAAGTCTTCATATCAAACCGTTGATAGTGGATATGACATGTATTTAAGAGATGCTCATAGACAGGTAACATTTTAATTTTATTCAAAAACTTCCTACGCATGATAAGTTGAAGAATGACCCTAAGTTCAGCATCATATTCATGAAAATGTTACTTTTAGACATTTTCTCCTAATTTTCAACTGGGTATTGATAAAGTTAGCTTAGATGGGATCTGTTTATCTTTTAAGGTGATAAAAGACTATACTTGAACCCTCAAGAAAGTCAATAATAAGTGGCATAATATGTAACTGATTTATTACGAATGTTTGTATAAAATGTTAAGAGCACGACTATTTTCAATGTAATTTTTATTATGTTGATTGATTAATAAACATATACATATAATAATATTGTCATCTTTTTGTTATGTAAGACTTATCTGGCATCATTTTGTATCTTGTATAGTATTTGAAATGAAGCTTCTTGAAACACTCTTTCTATAGTTTGCTATTCAAGAGACTGTATGCAAAGATTGGAACTGGCCCAAGAAGCCAGTTGTTGACAGCAACTCTTCATCTCCTGAGAATCCATTTTTTGAAGGCTCCTTCATTCACATGTTACTGGGAAAGTTACTGCATCTACTTGATCAGGTAAGCATTATCATTCATTCATAAACCAATGAGCAATTCTTTGGAAGTATGTTTTGTTTTGTTTTCTTTCAACATTGCTCAATATTAATTGAGAAGCTGAGAAGCAATAAGTCTCTTTATAAAATGTTTGATCTAGTCCATTTTGATTCTCAGCTTTGTTCTCAGTATTATAACTTTTAATTAATTTCATCTCTCATACTCGATGACTTTACATTATGTCATTGCAGGCAATTCGTCATCTCTTTCGTGCTTGGGTTAATTCTTTATATCAAAGCATTTTTTTTTATAGACTCAAATCACCATTGATAGCGGCCAATGTGATTTTAATCTACATCAATCTAATAATCTTTTAAGCAGATCAGATATCAAGAGATCTAAAATGACTCCCTTAAAACAGGCATTAGAAGTTGAGTTTTGGCAGAAGTAAAGCTGTCAAAATTTATGCAAGACTAGATTGTCATAAAGCACTGCTGTCTACAATTTGTGATTTGGGGCAATAGGAGTTTTATGATATTAAGTCTTTGACAGGGATATTTTTATTCATATCCTTCATTAAATTTATCAGATTTTACATTTTTGATTTATCTTCTCAATTTGTCATTGTCACTGTCTGAGTTTTAAGTTAGGCATTAATCATATACCCATCAGTCTAACCCCGACTGTCTATGACATCACAAAGTTATTCATTTATAAATGTGTCATCCTCAGAGCTACTCAGTCAACCTTCTTCTGACCGCCATCATTGCCAAAGTTGCCCTCATTCCTCATCCCAACCTCCATGAGTTTCTGCTAGATCCATTTTTGCCAGTGGCTGAAGGAACAAAGACGTTATACTCTGTCTTGACCAAAGTATATTTTAATTTTGATGAAAGACTTATTGTATAATTTATAACTCAGAGGATTACACCTTACAGCTTTCTCTAAATTCACAATAAAGTGGTGCCATCAATTAAATGTTCTTTTTTTATTCTTTAAAAGTCCAGTGGAATTTAAAGCCTAAGTTATCCATCATCAGATGTTTGTATAAAATAACATTGTTGCCATAAAATGAAATGATAATATTTAGCTGTTTTGTTCACCAGCATTAGAAATAGCAAACTCATATGTTGTATAGCAGCTACATATTTATCATCATATTTTGACTTTCTTTGACGTTTTCATAGATGATATTAGCATTGATTAGAATAAAGAAAGGGGTAAATTTCTTCCTGGGTTTTCTATTCATCGATCTACTAAATATCCATAACAAATGGCATCATTTAAAAATGAATGGTTAAAGTAGTTAAAGCTATATTGAAAGAAATGGAAAATTTAATCGGAAGGGGAGCGGATAGTTCAGTGGGAAAGGCGTAATCATGCCAAGCCAAAGGTCCCTGCTTCAACCCATGCATGCTTAAATTTTAAATCCAATTTTTTGGGTTTCCTTCCGTCCACTATCCTAAGTTGATAGGATAAAATGAGTGCCACGTCCAATTGGAGACAGACCATAATCTAGGGGGTCTCTTGTGTATATACGTTTGTAAAAGAACCCTTAGCTGTTTATAAGGCAGTCATAAAAGACCTTGAGATTATCAAAGTCATGGAAATGGGTAAATGTAATACAGCAACAAATTTAGATGTATGTGGTTAATTGTTTGATATTTTAATTCTTTTCACTTTGATTGTTTACATCATTTTTCTTACAGATTTCAAATGAGATTAAACAGCACCAAAAATCAGATCATTCTTTCTCCCAGAAACTTTTAATGGCCAGAAAGCAGCTGTTAGGCTTGGTTCCCACAATTCATAAGTAAGTGAGAAACAATGAAACGCATTATCTGTGGGTCATATATCTGTTGTTCGCATGGGTTTGAAATTATTATTATCATTTGAGTTTTTAATTTTTCATTTGTATCATGAAAAGAGGAAAGAAGAGGTGAAAAGAGGCTGTTGTTTATTATATATTCTTTGCTGGCTCAGTGAAGTATTTTTTCACAGAAGAAAAAATCAAGGTATCATTAAATGTTCTCATTTTAAGACATCCTTATATGACTGCATGCAATAACGATGATTTATGAAATGTATCAGTTTAAGGATGAGTTTGTCAAAGCCTGAGGATCTGTGGTAAGTTTTTATGTTTTTCTTTTCGCCTTCCCAGATCTTAACAACATTCCTTTGCTTTTCGTTTTTTCTAGATGTAGTATTATTTGGCTTAGTAACTCTATTTAATCTTAAGAGAAGGTACTAGAACTTATTTGCTTACTAGAAAAAAATTGAAATAATTATAATATTATCAAATTTTTATGCACAGCTGATTGGCAAGGACAGATCTTCATTAGGGGTTTCATTTTAATAAGTGTGGAATCTAGGAAAAAAGATCATACCAATTATGATGTGAATCTAGTAACTTTTGATTGTTTGAAATTTGATTTAATCCATGAGAGAGAGAGAGAGAGAGAGAGAGAGAGAGAGAGAGAGAGAGAGAGAGAGAGAGAGAGAGAGAGAGAG
>JASKDV010209020.1:0-19608 GCA_032466395.1 Aegires albopunctatus
GGACAGACCGAAGACGAATTACAACTTACTTATAACATACACATGCATTATTATGCAAGACAGGACAAAGTAAAGGGCAACAGCTGACTGAGACGGAGATGCAGACAGCAGACCTTGTAAATATTGTAATTGAATAATGTTCTCATTAATTGAACTACAGCAGAAAGCAGACAATGTAAGTTTGTACATTTATTGAATTTTTTTATTTTTTTTTCCTTTTCTTTTCTTCTTGTGGTGGTGGGTATTTTTTTATAATAAACTTTTGACTTTATACCATATAATGACTTTGTTGTGAATTGTGAATGTTTTAAATGTGTTTTAAATAGTGTCATGCTATAAAGGCTAAGGCTTAGATCAAATATTGTGGTTGTTGTTAACATGTTAACCTTTGAGACTCGTGATGTAATGTGTATAATCATAATATATTCATGTAATTGTGATTTTTTTTTTGCTTCTGTACAAGTGAACCATGAGTGGCTTCCATATGAACCAGATCTGATGGCACAATGATGTCATTTATAAGTTACAATTAGACCTGGTTCGAATGGGGGCAGCCAGCCGATGGTTCGAATGGGGGACACTGGTTCCAATGGAGGCCAAATCCAATTCAAGAGGAACTTTATAATTAAGTACACATAAAAAATGCGAATGAAGTCTTTTGAACCTGGCAAACTGGAAACACCAATGAGCTATATTCCAATGAGGTCGACCCTTATTGGTTCGAATGGGGGCAGTTGACTCTATATCCAATGTAATAAAAGTGGTAATACTGAAGGTACATTGTATGGGTGTGTAGGTTTATGTATGCATTATAAAGTGTGTGTGTAACAGCAACCATACAATATAGACAGCAAGGCTCCAAGGAGGAAGAATAACTTTTCTACCTCAATTTCTAAGATCTATCTACTTTCAATTTCACATTTGCAATAGCAGACGAATTGAGTACGGTAGACTTAATGATCTAGGTAGGCCTACCCTGTACAAATCTTCTTTTTTTTTTAAATTATGATATGAACCATCATTTAATGCACCGTTATCTAGATTTAGATTCATCATCTAGATCTAGATCTAGATATAGATATAGATTTAGACTTCTACTTCTAGATCTACAAGTACAAGTCACTGTCAGGTAGCCGACGGACTCAAGTCAGGGCCTAACTCAAATAAGATCACCGTGAGGCAGTCGTGTCAGTTTAGGTAGCAGTGCTAGATCTAGATCTAGATCTAGCCTGATAAAAAAAAAAGGCTAAGAGTTCACTGGGCCCAGCATATTTGCCTCAAGCCTAATGGTCCAATCTCTTGATGGAAAGGAAGGAATGATCAAGGGAAACTGACCATTTGAGAGCTGAGTTTGAATATAAAGGGAACTGTGGAATAGCGAATCTTAATTCTAGACCAAAGTTTATCTGGCAGTATTGACTCATTAGGCTACCATGTTTGCCATGTTCTTATAATAAGACAGATACAGAGGAGAATTGTTTGATAATGATATAGGCAATAGTAGATTAAGATTTAATCTGTTACTGTTACTTCCGTCATGCCTGCATGTGCAAGTTGTTCTCACACCACCATTGTTTCATGGTTTTATTCTCTATGCCAATTTGAATTGTGTAGTCCTCCAGATTCTCCTTGTCCCAGTAGTCTGTAGACAAATGAGCTAACTCAGATTTTCTCCAAGTTTTGATCGACCTTGATAAAATAAATGTAGATATCTAATATACTTCTGAAGACAAATCCCAATGGCAATGGCTACATGGTCCAGACAACATGTGCTTGATTTTATTGAGAAATATCAATCACTTGAATGCTTGTGGAAAATCAAATCAAAAGATTATAGCAATAGAGCATTGAAAGATAAGGCATATTCACAATTGATTGATTTCGTCAAAGACTTTGATCCCCTTGCTAACCGTGATTCAATCACTAGGAAGATAAATACATTAAGAACAACATTTCGCAAAGAACTAAGAAAAGTTGAAAACAGTATGGTGTCTGGAACTGAGGAAGACATATATACTCCAAAACTATGGTACTTTGACCATATGATCTTTTTAAGAAATCAAGAAACCCCCCGAATTGCAGTCTCAAATTTGCAATGGCAATTTGGTGAAGAATGTGACAGTAAAAGTGGCATTCTGGATACAACAGAGGTAGGTCTCTCGTTATATTAAAAATTAAATTTTGATGTAAGATAGGCTAATTATAATGTGATTCTATTTTTAATGTGTACATTTTTGTGTTAAAACAGGCCACCAATTCAAAGTGATTGTAAAGGCCTTTAGAGTTTTTAATTGTTCCATTTGTAAAGGTATCTGAAAAAGCTTTTATAGTCCATTGGCACGTAAACATTTGATTATGATGCATTGGTAACAATAATTAGAGTAAAAGCCGTGGATACTATAGATATAATGGAGTTTTATAAAAAATTTCACTACAATCAAACTTGACTTCCCGCCACTAGTAAATCCTGCCTGCAGTTATGGCGGTCATTTTCCAGGAATGGCGGGGATTTGTTTTCCTCTCTTTTGATACTGAATAAATTGGTTACCTACTATCTAATTTTGCTGCAGGCAATGATTTTTAGTACAAAATTGGTGAGTCAATAGCCTGTTTGTTAACACTGGCCAGAAGAAGAAGCAGCACTCATCAAAGCTAGCAGTCGACTGGGTGCCATGATGGAATTGAGAGTGGTTTGGTGCAAAGCTTCTCGATAGCCACAGGTCATTGGCGATATTTCCCTTGGCAAGACATTTTGTCCTGCTTAAGTCAATCGACACAGGTGTGAATGAATACTTTACCATTAAGACAGCATTTTCGTTATCCGAAAATGTAATTGTGGCTAAATGGCTGTCAAGTCTTGTGCTTTGTGTCCTGTGTTGCTGTTGGTCAGGGAAACATTGTTTTGAGCATTGAGCATGGCTATGCTGATGTGTGCTATACTTTCATAAGAACAACTTTTTTAATTTCCACAAAAGAGCTTTTGAATTGTCTCTACTAGGGTTACCAGACAACCAAAATTAAAATAATTTCCTTGGCCTTCATTTCTTCCCTTTTAACTTTAAACCTTATTATTTGCCTCCCCTTGTCTTCGCTAACTGCTACCTGATGCAACTTGCTAACTTCTCACCATTTGATTGAACATAGGCATATCATGTGCCAGACCCTTGCCTTTGACTGTCCCTGTGACCACACTTTACACCAATGGTTTAAAACAAGTCGGTTGCACACATGATATGAATAAAATACTTAATGTTTATTACTATTTGTTAATAATTTCAACATGTCATCTTTTCACACAATATAAATGTGTACATCCATTCACACACAACATGTAACAACAGCAAAAAGAAGAGAGAATATAATATAGACTTATTGTATTATTCAGAGACTTAATTTTCTCCACTTTTTTTCAGACACCTCCTCAAGATGACAACTATACAGATAGAGATCTGGTTGGTATGGAGGCAACCCAGTTGCCGGAGTCATCTAGTCTAGTTTCTCCAACTCCAATGCATCCAGCCAATTTTACCTCAGCTTGGAGGAGGAAATCGGGTAAAAGGTCTGCAGAAGAAGACATTTTGACTCTCCAACTACGCAATCAACTCAGCTGGCATTGTGAAGATGAGCACGATGCTTATGCAAAATCTGTTGCAATAAAAATGAAAAAGCTGACACGGGAGCAACAATATTTTGCAGAAAGACTCATTACAGACGTATTATATGAAGCTGCAAGTGAAAATTTGTCAAAATTGTCTTATGTAGTAACAACATAGTCAATTCCGCAAATGGCAAAATCAAATAAACACAGGGAATTCCTTCACACTGATCTAAAATTGCCAACAATTTAAAACCATTTAGGTACATACATTGTTATTCTATAAACCCAGCTAACCTCAATAATATGTAAACATTCGGATGTCCAATTATCGACAGACTAAGGGTTGAATTTCTCTGATGTCACATTCCATTTAAGAAGAACACGAAATGAAAAATAAGAAAAAGAACAAATACAATAGATGATGATTCTACACATATTCATGAATTTTAGAATTCAGTGAATACAGTTGCATTTTAAAGCCTTTTAAACAACATTTATATGGTTTCCTCTCCACATATGTCTGCCTTCCGGTATATAACCCTCCCAAGTATCCTTCCTTTTTAACATAGAGAATCCTGCTAGAATAACTTAATTGACCATACTATACCACAGTTCTCCATGTTAGCCAAAATCTATAGGAGACATTAAGCACCCTTAGTATGGCAACGGGATATTTGATTCCTGCCCAGTTTAATTCACTTATAGTTTAGTAAATAGTATGCCTTTACTTTTAGCAAAATTGATAAAAAAAATATGTTGGGTTTTTTGTAATTTTGTAAGATATGACAGCCTACTGTAAACAAAATTATCCCAGTTGAAATAAGCAATTTGTCTACTGTTTATCATAGTGAGCAATATCATCACATTTTTTTTATTTTTTATTTTTTAAAAAATGTTTGTGCAAAAGTAATAATGCTTTAAAACTTATAAATTACCATATATTTCCTACAATTTCAAACATGGATTGCTAGATAACTCAACAATGAGAAATTATTTTAGATACCGGTACAGGTGATATGTTAATATTTTCTTTTTTTCTTATATTGTATTTACAACTTTTCACTGTTTTAGTGACATCAGTGATTTTTCAGCAACCGTGAAATATTTTCAGGAAGCTCATAACAAACAAGTTGACATGATTATTCTTTAAATAATCACATATAGAGCTAAACTATTTTATAGTATGCTGGTATACAAAGGGTTAATACTTGTAGTCCATAGTGAACATGATTATCTTCTATGTGTGACATGATGGACTTGATAATCAAAATATTATATACACCAATTGCTCATTTTATTTACCAATTGTGGTATTAGTTTTGATTATGTTGATCAATTGTGTCAGATTTTATGCATAGTGAAATTGTACAGTGCCTTGAGAGACTTGGTTGTAGGATTTGGCACTTTTGATCTTTTGTGTTGTTCTTTTATTATGATTATTATGATTATTATTATTAGGATTATGATTATTATTATTATTATTATTATTATTATTATTAATCCCTCCACATAATGTTCTCTATATAAATTTTGAGTTAAATTTTTATCTGTTTATTAAGTTTTTTCCTTGAGCAGTATATTTACTCCAATTGCTTCACTTGAATTAGTTGTTTATTTAAACATTGTATTGGTGACTAATATGGCTTCAAGCAAGTCTTGTCCCAATGTTTTCTGTCAGTTAGGGGAGTATTATGTTCTTATAAAGTGCTATGTTGGCCGAGAGGACTTTTTTCACCTCTTGTCTTCCTTATTTTGCTCTTATGAGACAAATGGTTTATGATAATATTTTAATTATATTCAAAACTATTCTTGTTTGGGAAAGCATGATGAAGATTATTATTCAAAATTATCAGCTGAAACAATTTGATTGTTGTGCCATGGAATATACATTTTATGTCCAATTTAATGTTTAATATGTTTTGTTTTACTCAAGAATGATGATGATAAAATGGAAAAGAAGAGCATTAATGATGTTGATAAAGATAAAGATAATTTCACTCTATTAAAAAATATCTCTCTGGTTTTATGAATTTTCAACAGTTTTTCATACTTCCATGTCATGTCATTTTGGAGACTAATGTTATAGCAATAAATGTGTCATGTCTATTACAAATGTTGCATTTAGTTCTTATTCATTATTTATGCTAACCCCTCTTCAGAAACCCCTTACAAAAACTAACCTTCAAATTCAATTACTTTTATAGTATTCAAAGCGCTTTTATGGTTTGCCATATTATTCAGAATAATCCAATTCACCAATGCTTCAGGGGTAAGCGTACAAAAATCAGTAGACACTGTCATTGTTTTTGCCAGGAATTTGAGACTACTGAGGGCAATTGTTAGATGTTTCGTTATTATGAATAGGCTCTCTCATCACAGCACTGTGTCTTACCTCTGAAGAGAGGACAAGAGTCAGACAGAACTAGTTATTCTTTCTTTTTTGCCCATCTTTTTATTTAATCAGATGCTCTTAGTTTTGATGGAAGAAGGCGAGTGATGTCATAAATGATAAACAACTTGCTTTGTCTTAATCATCACTATGATTATTTTCACTCATAAATTAAAAATATATCCAAATGAGTAATGATGCATTACGGGTATTCTTTTATGTCTCTTTAACTTTCCTGGAGTGTTTAAAAAGACTTTGGGAAATGCCCACCACCTTCGTATAAACTTGTGGCTGTGCAATTGCATATAGGTTTGCTCTCCATTTTCTCATAATTTCGATATGTGTTGGTTGTAGTCAATGTCATGGCTTCTCCAATACATTGCCGTTTGCATCATTATACTCAATAAACATACTGCTCTTCAGCAGTTTATCAACAAACAGGGCAATGGAAATGTGTGTTTAATAACCACCATATTGTCCGTGTAAATTTCTTATTTTTCTCTATTGGGCTACAAATTGTGGGTCCTTGGTTTAAGTCCCCATTCCCAAAAGATTCTTCTCATGGTTCCCTGTTGACTCTGCAATGAATGAAAATGAACAGCTGGATCTAGATTTCTTTCTAATGTGGCAAAAGTAAATTCGGAGGGGCAAATAACATCAAACTACGGTGTACCTTACTAAACCACAAAGCTGTAAGTCTTAAAATTGGGACAACTCCTGAGCAATAAATGTGGAAACTTTGCTTCCTTTTTCCATTTTTTTCCGCACAAAACTTTCTCTATGCTCTTTCACTTTAGTTTTCTTGCAAAAAAATTTAAAGTACCAAAGTTCATGTCTTCTTCCTTGATTTGAGAAAGACAACTCAAATTTTTGTTAAAGTGTATTGAACGTCTTTTGGACAGGTTTGAACATCATTGGCTAATAGATAACACAAAATTAAATACATTGTGTATATCTGAGGGAAGAAGGTCAAGCTAACAATGGATCAAATAATCAGCTTGAGAGAGAATGAGGCCCTTTCTGTCAGATGTATTGTTTCAATGTTCATGTAACCATTACAAGTCCTGATTAACCATTATTAGGGCTAATCAGAAAAGACTGATTAATTTTCCACTATTTGAATGAATTTCTTGGATTAATACAACTATAAATTATTATTATCTTATAACTCAAAATCCTTCTCTTTAGTTAGGAAGATCTAATTTATTTACATTACCTTCAGGTAATATAGTGTAAACTCTATGCACTGTAATGGCTTAAACAAGGTAATTTCTCTAATTTGAAGTCATATAAAATATAACCATGGTAAATGTACATATTATAAGACAAATATAATAGAATCCTTATTATTTTTACAATCAAAACTATATTGAGAAAGCATTGATGGGAGACAGATTCAAAAGATAATGGAAGGGAAAGGTCACAACAATTTTGGTCTAACAACTAAAATTTGTATGGTAATTGATTGGGTGATGACGGGATTACTTTAACAGACTACAGTCTCTGTGCAGAGGAAAAACCCTTGTACTGTATAGAATTGCCTTAATGAAAGCTAAGTCAAACATGATGATGACAATGATGAATATTTTTATCTTTGATGAATAATTTTATTTAAGTTCAAATCAAAAGGTTGTTTTTGCCTATCAGCCTTCTTGTAGATTTCAATGTTGCCTTTCATAAGGAAGAATGTAACAAAAAATTGCAAAAGAACTAGATTGTTGCTATTTTAATACATATGTGGTGGCATTTCATCTGCTTAGTGTCAATCGTTGAAAATTACATTGTACTTTAATAGAACAAATTTTATTTGTTGATTTTGTTTGACTTTTCTTCATCTTTACTGAAGCTCAGCTTTGAAGCTTTGATATGAGTTGATTGACAACCAGATAAAAGAAAACTATGGAACCATTGTCAAAGTTGGAGCGTGGTTTTTACTGGTTTGCCGGTGTTTGTGCGTTTGCCTACGCACAATGGGAGTTTTATCGCCTATGTCAAGGTAATCAGCATAAAATTAGAAACAAAATTACGGTGCATCATTTCACATAAAGATTGATGAAAATATATTGCAAGAGTTTTAGTATATTTTAATATAATATATTTATGCTGGATGATAGAGAGGTAGATTTGATAAATATGTGATTTTTAACTTTGGAATTGTAGATAGCAAACAAATCATTATCGCAGACTAAATTATGATCAAATATGTGTTATAAGTTAATATAAGAAAGATTATTTATGATCTTTAGTAATTTCAACAGCTGATTCATTAGGATGGGATATTTATCGTGAAGTTATTCTTTTTCATTACATTTCAGAGTATCAAATCCCATAAAAACTTTCAATCATTTAAGATGTTCACTAAAATTGCATTATTGTTCACTTTCATTATGTAGGCATATCTTTTTTAACTCAAACATTTCATCAAAGAATTTATATGAACTTGTCTTTCATTTATGATATTTGTTTGCTTTTGATTGTTCTTTTTTGTCATATTTTCTAGAGAAGAAACCATACATGAGATTTCAAGAGGGATGGCAGTTCCTTGGTGGAAAGAGAGTAAGTTCTGGATGTATCTTATGTTGCCTTTTCAAGTTATTTTTTAAATGGATAATTTTTCCTTTCTCTGGAGTTCCTTTCTTACTTATTACTGATTACCAATGACTATTATTTCGATTTCTGGAATGAAAATCTATTAAAGAAGGATGAGACGTCATTGAGTGAAAATCACATTCACTTGTTTGAATGAGATCAATCTTTTTTTGCTCATTTTTCCTCTTTTAAGAGTTGCAAACTTGAAAACGATGTCAAATGCATTTACCATATGCCTGGTGTGAGCATAGCCAATTTGGTGCCATGGCTCAAATGATAGTAGTAGGACAATAAATACCTGTCAACTATAGGTTCAAATATAGTATTAGGGGACTTCTTTAGGTTGATCACATATTATGAACCAAGCATTAAGCATTGCGTCATTTTATCTTTTTGTATTTTGCTAAGAAAAACAAATTATAACCTGGTACTGTTGGATATATCATGTTTTGTTTTCAAAATTTGAAAAATCATACTTATTGCATCTGACTGTTGTGCCCACCTAAGATTTTTAGAAATGGTGCCAACCATTCTTTGTGGTTAAACATTAGAAATGATTGAAATATGGTATAATTATGAAGGTCCTAATCTGAATCATTCAAGACCAGGAAACTTTTTTTTTCTCATTCATAAATAAATGTACTCACTGATATGCTTTGCTTTGTTTTGTTTTTTTCCAAAGGATGCTCTTGATTATGAGTGGGCATGTGTGAGAAGCTGTCTTATTAAGCTCATAACCCTTATTGCGGGTCATTTACTGGTTTCACAAGTGATAATCAGAATCAAGTTGAATGAAAATGTAAGGACAGATATTTATGTTTTTGAATCTTCGAAGACCTTTATCCAATTTATGGATTTCCTCTTTCCCATAATTGGAATTGGAGTAAAAAAAAATAATATTAGAATTTCTTCAAAGAGTTAAACATTTCTTCTAAATGCTTCAGTAATTATCTTTTAAAAGTGATAATCAGACAATTGTCTAATTTAGTTGAAAAAGATGTATATACATATTACACATGCGCCATGCAAAACTTCTAAACTTATTCTTATTTTGGCAAATATGTTTTTATCCGGACATGTAATTTCTTCTATAATTATACTATTTTCTATTAATAGATAAGTTTGAAGAGAAGCAAAAGGGCATGATACAATGATATTTCCTATTTCTTTCTTTATATTTTCAGGTTCTAAAGCTATGCGTTCTTCTATATGACTCGCTTGCTTTCCTCTATTTATTGGGGGTAAAGGCAACTTTAATCTTTCTAATTGAGAGCCTTTTGATGCTTGCAATGTGTCAACAAAATTTTATCTCAGTTGTTTGGATCATTGGCTTGATATTGACTTCTTCACTCAATTTTGAGTGGTTTGATGAATGGCTGGTGAGCTTTAATAATTGTTTTGATTTCTGTTTTCACTAAAGATGGGAAGGAATTTTGAAATCTTTAAATAGTAGCAGAGTCTGTATTCTGTGTAGTTCTTGGACTGAGAAAAATAGTATAATATGAGTTCTGAGAAATATTTTTAATATTTCAAAATGTTCTCTCTTCTCAAATCCGAAGTGTCTAATTAATATTATTGATATCATGTATGAGTATATCTTATTTTGTTGATCTGTGGAGTGGGAAATGCAATGTACTATCACATATTGGGTAAGACTTTAGTTGAATGTAGGTTGCTCCCCTGGCTTTTAGCTGGTACCTACTTGCATCTGGGTGGAGTGAGGAAAATTTATATCAAGTCCTTCCGAAGGACTCAACACTTTTAGTCAAGGCAGTCATGAATTGAACTCATGGTACGCAATCTGGAGACAACAACTCTAACCTCCATCCATCCTATCGAAGCCACCAAACTGGCTTGAATAAGAAGAATAGTATCAATATTGGATATGACCTTGTTTTATCACTATTAAGGTCTTTTGGCAGTCTTTCTTGATATGCAGGATGTTGCTTTCATTATTGAGCAATAAAGAATCTCAATGGCATAAAAATTACTTCATGTAAAAACATCTGGGTTTTTTGCATGACTTTAGAAGTTTTATTAAGATTTTTATGACAATAGTTTGAACTCTTTACTTTAACTGGTCAATAAGTTATGATCATCAGTGATATGGGGTAAATTTGACAATTTTTCAGCTTTTATGCAATTTTCTTCCATATTTAGTTTAATCTAAATTAAAGAAAAGAGACAGTTTATTCAGCCTTATTGGAAAGAACTACGCCGCCTTTAGTTAATCTCAATTGTGGTGTGATATCGGGTTGCCTGGGAGGCCAAACGTTTGGTCCGCCTCTCTTAATATATCTATGAGGAAAATGTTGATTAAGAAAATGTAATAATGTCAAGTCCTCACCAAAATGACAGGGCACCAAGCTGTTGCAAGATAACATTTGGTTGAAATTGCTCAAGTTGAGGTAAGATGATGCTGTTATGGTGTTATCACAGAAAAATATGGACCATTGATCATGTTTTTCATAAGGACATACCAAATATTCACTATAGAGAGCTTTGGTTTGATTAAATGACTTATGTTGGTTACTCGGTATTCCAAATCGACACATTTTTGTGAGTTACGGTTCCTGACACACAAAAATTTGTCAAAAAATGATTTTTTGGTTAATAATGTCAGCAATCTCTGCCAGTTTAAACTAATCATCTTGTTAGAGCAACTGGACAACTTGCATCTTATAAAGGAAAAGCTTGATATTTTTGCTTACAGCTTTGTAAACTGTTCACAAGCTTACCGGTATCTGCCTTGTTGCTTCTCTCAGACTAAGTTTAAGCCTATCCATGAACAATCCTCACCTCGTCGACTGTCTTCTCAGGAACAGGATTCCTCCTATTCTTCATGATGTCTTTGACATTTTCCTTTTTAAAAAAAGTTCTTGTACCAGGCATGAATTGAATTTGCCAATGTTAATGGATTATTAAATTGTATCTGAAATTTTCTCTTTAGCTTGGTTATCGACTTAAAGTTGCAGAACCACAAAATGCATTTTGCTTTGTCAGTTTCATCTACCATGGGTGTTAATGATTTCACAATGCATGTTTATTAGAAATCCTTACCACACAATTTACCCATGTTGCTAATGATGACATATTTTCATCATTGAAACACTAATGCACTTAGCAGTTGTACCATATCGAACCTAAATAAATTCCCCACACATTACAACAAACTGTTTGTATCTACGCCTCATAGTTAGGAGTTGTTCCAATTCTGTATTGCTCAGTAATAAAAAGCTCCCTGTACATATAACTGTTGTTTTTTTAAATATTTTTGATACCATCAGTAATGTATAACCATTAGATTAACCATTATTACCTTTGAATCACAGCGGGCTGCGGGCTGTTCTTTCATGAGGCAAACATACATGTATTATTTGGCAAACTGTCTCATGAGAACAGTGAATCCTGCATTCTATATATTTTTCCAAACTAACCTCTTCCTCTTGAGAACATTGACCCTGCATTCAATGATTGGTTCTAAGCTAACCTCTTCTGTTTGAGAATATTGACCCCTGCATTTCATACTTGGTTCTAAACTAACCCTTTTCTAAACCCACCAAAACTTCCTTCATTTCTTGATAACATAGTGCATTGACGGAAAATGATGCTTCCAACTTTGAAAGCCTTTATTCTTAGAACAATTAGAAATATTTCTATTTATATTGTAACACCAATAATTTATAAAGCAATTCTTTTATCTTGAACACAAATTTTAAAAATTGATGTTCATTTGATTTATATATAAAGTAACATTTCTAAATATCTTTCTTTATATTTCCTCTTTCAGGTATTTAAAGACTGGTCTAGATTAAAAGACAAACAGTTGTTCTACATCTCCAATGCTTATTTACACATTCGTTTGATAAGTGCTGGAATTGAAATGATTCGAGAAAGAAAACAGATAAGTGATAAATTATCTCATAATGAGTCTGAAAATTTTAACCAGAATTACAGCAGCGAACTGTCTACCCCACAGCAAAGCTTTGAGAAAACCAAAGACAACAAGACTCATTTAAACGGAAATCATTGTGAGAAACCGTCTGCACTAGATTTTATGTGTTATAGCATGTATTTCCCCAACTCGATGTATGGTCCCATTGTTACATTTGATGAATTCCACCCACAAAGAAAGTCATTTTTTAAATCATTTGGACGAACATGTAGCCTGTCAACAATCTTTTTACTTGCATTGAGAATTTTATTCTGGTTATTAGTTCTTGAATGTGCTGCCCATTTCATGTATCCAAATTCGGTTTCATTAGATTTGCAGATTGTATCAAAACTATCATGCCCTGGAATGATTGGTTTTGTCATGTGGCAGTCGTTGTATTTTACCATGAAATATGTAATCGTTTTTGCGATTGGTTCTTTGGCATGTAAAATAGATGGTGTGAATGCTCCTCCTGGACCACGTTGTACTGCAACTATGTATAGGTACACTGACATTTGGAAATATTTTGATGTTGGCTATTACAATTTCACTAAGAAGTATATCTACGTTCCATTGGGTGGTTCTCAGTGTGGATTTATCTGGCAATGCTTTTCATCGGTAATGGCATTTGCTTTCATCTTCTACTGGCATGGAGGTACCCTTGAAATATTTTTATGGGCTGCTGGCAACTGGTCTGTGATTGCTGTGGAAATGATTGCAGTTCAGCTTTTAAAAACCAAAGCTGGAAGTTCCCTGGTAAGTAAGCATTTTTATGAAATAAGATCAGTGGCATTGAATGTAGTGTAATTCATTACGCTTTGAAAAAAAAATATTAAAAAAATTATTTTAAGTACTCAGCTCCATTTAGTTAGAGAATGTTTTTGATGTAGGACATGCATGCTTTCCCATATAACAGTAGATGTTGAGTCAAGTGGATAATAGCATATTCGAGTACAGTCGAACCCAGTAGTCGAACCCAGTTATACTGAAATCGGATATACTGAAATCTCGGTTAAACTGAAACTTTTTCAAAAAGCAGAATTTTTTCTACATGAATAGACCGGTTAATATGAACTAAGCCCGCTTGTACTGAAAGATTTTTTGCCTGTTGAGAACAAAAATCACAGAAATCCTTGGCCAAAAGTCAAAATGGACACCAGCCACAAAGGAAACAATACAAAAAAGAAAGACAGCAAGAAAAACAACAACAACAACAACAAAACACTGTAACACAGTCCACTTACAAAGTGGCTGATGCAGTGTTTCCTTTCCAATGACGTTAATATCACCCGAAATGCCATTATAGCTTACTAAAATACCTCTATACAGTGAAGTTGCATCATTATCGGTTATACTGAAATCCCGCTTACACTGAAATTTGTAGAAATATAGAATAAGCGGGTTCGACTGTACTCTTCAGCTTCCAGTATTTTCCTCAGGCAAGATAATACCCTTATGCCCATCTCTACAGCTGACACCTGGATTAATCCATCTTTTATTTAGATTAGACCCAAAAGGAAAAAATCCCTCTGATATAATAGATTTTTTAAAAGATTTTAACTTGCTAGGTTGTTTTTATTTTTTGTTTTAATTTCCTTTGAGGTCCAGTGTGGGACATAAATCCAGTAGACCTGATTTAAAAGTAAATACTACTAATAATAATGATATAGCACTATTACTTAAGACTTTATCGTATTTGGGTTTGTTTTTAAGGTTGTTTTTTTTTAAACTTTGATGATGATTTTTCTTCATTATTATTTATTTTTTCAAATAGATTTTATTATCATTTCTCCTTTCAGAAATCCTTACTCAGTCCAGCAGCAATGAAACGTGTAAAAGCAATTCTTTATGTTCCCTGTTTTGTGGTCTCATCCATTCAAATTGCGTGCTTTTTTTTCTCTAAGGAGATTGCTTACAGAATGGCAGATGTGATGATATTAAGTGGTAGGTACAATTCTGACACACCAGGAGTAAGAGGAATTGTTTGACTAAATGTTATTTTCCAAAAGAAAGACCCTGTTCAAAAATGCAATTTACAATAATAAACTTGAGCCTAAAGGTTCTTTGTATTTTGACCACTAAAACATATTGTTGAAAGTGGAAGGATTTTGCCAGAAACTCAATGGAGTAACCACATAATTATGAAATGAGGCTAATATTTACCTTTTCTCACCATAACTTTCTTCCATTCCTTCTAACCTATCGTATGAACTTAATATTAAAAGCCTCCATTGTTTCAATGCTTTTCTCTCTTGTGATAATGTTTGTAGCTTGTTGTATTATATTTTTCCTAGGCAAAAGATCTCAAATTAACAACCCAATGAATTTTCATGAAGTCATGATTTATAACTCCCTAAATCAATTTTATATTTAGTATATAAATATAACAAATACACATAGAAAACCAACAGAATAACCTCACTTTCACACCAAACTGAATTGGACAGACGACTGATCATGGCTGAGCAACAACGGCCAAGTCCCTATTCATACCAAAATTGGAGGGATGACTGACCATGGCCGGGCCACACACCCAAGTAGCACATTTTGAGAATTAAGATAAATAAACATGGATGGTAGATGCCAAGAGTAAACTTGTTCTGTTACAATGGCTGACACTTGACACAAAGGAGAAAAAGGAGAAGATTTTGTGTCCATCCCATAAATTCGCAACATATATTATACCGGGAAAACAGTCATTTCATTCCACAAATACAGTGAGATTGTAAAAAATGTGTATCATACATTCGGATAGAGCCAGAATCATTCAACACTTTACTTCATTTGGTATCGCCAAACCTCAGCGAAGAATACACAAACAACAGAAAGTCTATATCAACCTAGGAGAAATTAATAATAACTGTGAGGAAAGATAAGTTTCATTTTTTACAATTTGAATAGTTGTTGGAATATACAACTTGTACATGCATGATAGATACCAGAGGGTGAAATAATAACACAGGAAATAGAATCATATTTGTCACAGAACAGTCCTTTCTTTAATTTCATAAACTTGAATACAGTAACTTTGGTAAAAATATTATAAAAAGAATATCAAATAGGTGGAAAGAGGGAATTTGAAATAAGGAAGGTAGAAAAAAAATTAAAAAAGAAGGGAGACAGAGACAGAAAGAGAAGAGAGAAAGACAGAGAATACTATAACCATTTGAAATTAATAATTTGAGGTAAAATGACATTTATCAACAAATATAGTTCATAGCTGTTTGAATTGAAAGCACTTAAAATATGTAGCAGTCATATTGTAGCAAAAGATTAATAGAATTTGGATGTAAATTATCAGATAGTACCCTAGAAAAGATATGCAGAAGCCTGAAAAAAAAATTACCTAATGCATGATTTTATAACTGTCCAGATGGATAATGCTGTATATCTGACTGTTGTTGTCATGTTGTGATTGGAGCAAAAGATTAAGAAGGTATAGATTAGCAGTTAGTGCGCTTGGACTTTTACACTGAACAACTTGGAAATAATGAAACAATTAATAGGCTATAATCTCTAAAAGGCAATAAAAGGCTTATCATGCCCGTTGTTAATTTTAGGGCGCTGAATTCAAATCTGAGAAATAAAATGTCATTAAATGACAAAAAAATGCTTAACAATTTTTGCTTCAATCATCCCACCTGTGTTATTTAAGACTTCTGGCTCAAAGCATGCCTATCTGCCGACAACATAGCCAAGTGTCTTTGAAGTTTTATTGCAGCGGTGAAAGTGAAAAATCAGACGTGCAACAGAAATTCACTTGCCTGATATTGGTAGGCTGGTGTGAATGCAATCATATGATAAAGAGGATTTTTGTACCGTTGCCGCTCAGCCATGGTCGGTTGTCCGTCTGATTCATTTAGGTGTGATAGAGGGGTAGCATATTTTATACAAAACTCATGAGTGTGTTTATTAATTGAATTAATTCAATCATTTCAAAATTTCACAATTTCTGTGGTCTTTATTAACCTAATTTCATTTCTATTCTACAGCTTCCTGGTCAGCCATTCTTCTTCAAATTTTGTACTTCTACTTTAATTTTGTAAATGCGATGTACATCACAGAACATTATGCTCACGCTGCAGTTAAAGGAAAACAAGACTGAATTCAGGAATCTTCTAAGGACAATTATGTTGAAATTGACATTTGATTGAACTCTGAAATTACTGACAATGGAGGACTCAAAATATATAATGAGCTAACTATTGAGTTTGGTATTTGAATATAACTTTTTGTTAAATGCTATACTTTGAGAACTGTATAACGTCGCTATGCTAGCAAAATGGCACATCTCATTTTTGATAGTTTTAAGATAAAGAGAAAAAGTTACGGTAATCGTAAAAGGAAAATGAGATATTCCATAACTGTTTTTCTGTTATAACACAAAAATGAGTCAGAGCATTAATTTACCAAAAGGTAGCGAAAGCATCAAAGTATTCAAAAAAAGGCTAGTTGCATTTTGACTCAAATCTCTAAGTTGTGCCATTTTGCAAATAGAGAGACAATAATTTCATGGGTCCTGTGTCCACTTATGCAATTATTTAAGGATTTGAAAAATAATGATGAAGACTTAATTATTGTAAGTTCATGAGATTGTATAATGTAGGTGTATGGTAAGACAGATACGGCCCATTTATGCAGTTATTCAAGGATTCAGAAATTAATGGAAAAAAACTATGTAAGTTCATGGGTTTGAAGGTGTATGTCAGACAGAGAGAGATGGTTATGATCAATTCTTATTTGTATTTATTGTATGCTATAGTCAAGAGCAAATGCTATCAAAAAGTCAGTATTGTGTATTACTAGAGGCAAGAGACTTTATTTTGGAACGACATTGAAACCTGCTTATATCGACATCACCAGGACCTCTGATGTATGTCCATATAAGCGGGATGTAGGTATATCATATCAACAAATAGATAAAAGGAAAAAAGGAGAGGGACACTACCAATCCAAGATGCCAACACAATGTCAATATATCATAATATATGGATCTATTTTGGCCTTAAATGGACCATGTGTAGGGTCAGAGAGCATGCAATTTCATTGGTTTACACAGGCCTAGGACTAGGAGATTAATATCACTGTTAGAATAGCATGCATTTCCATATGTTACTTATACCAAAGATTTATTGGCTTTTGGTGGTATTGTATTTTGTTTTATTTTCTTATTATGGTCAATCACTGACACAATGGGAAAGTTGATATAACAGTTTTTTAGGGTTTTTTTGTCAAATTTATGTTAGTATATGGGTTTTTTCTTTACTAATGATATTTATAAGGGAAAAAATGGGGCTTTGGAATGATGTCGATATATATGGGGAAAGTCGATATATGTGGGGAATGTCGATATATGTAGATGCAATTCAAAGATTGTATTTGAGGTACATTTGCACAAAGATGGTTTTATTCATATTGTCCAACATTTTGCATCTTCAAAATCAGGGGTGACTGTCTCCAAATGGTTTCAAAACAAAAACCGTGAAAGATATTTGGTTAACTTTTTTGGCTTTTATCATTGTTAAGTCTCTTCGGTGTCATCCAAGTGTGGTCCCAATCACAAATTTCTTCTTCAACCATTTCCCTTCTTCATTTAGGCCTTTTCCCTTTCCTTCTTCCCTCGGGTGTCCAGTGTAGCACAATATTGCTGGCATCTGGTAGTATCTCTTCATCTCTCTCTTTCTCTTTTTCAATCAAGGTGTCTGTTCTCAGTAAGACACTGCAGGAGAAGTTTGTGATTGGTGATTTTGTTAAGCCAACAGATAAGCATGATTTTCCAAAGGCATGTTGTGAAAACATTGTGTAACTGTAAGCTTGTTGGCATCAAGTCTTGTCAATTACATGTACCAGCTTGCTATTTTACTTCCATTGTAGTCATATATTATTATCGCAAATATTTATGCATAAAAAATCAAAACTTTTTATGTCCTTTGTTATTTAAACTTAATGTTATATACATGTTTATCCTATCAAAAGAATTTATTCACTTTTGATATGTCTTTCTGCATTGAAAATCAAAATTTTGGAGATTATAATTCATTTCAACTTAATACCAATATCATAATAAGCCATCAAATGAATCCATTCTCTTTCATAATACCTTACAGTTGATATTAAATCTGTTGTTTTTATCATATCAATTGGACTGATGATTTTCTACAAACTATTTATTCTCCATGTGGTTTTGGGATCCTCAACTGAGAGGTCAGAATAATCCCAGGCTTGCCAACCTTCCCAAATTTATCGGTAGATTCCCTACTGGCCTCGTCATTCCCGAGTTCCTGAAACAGGCCTCTTATTCACGATTTTTAGGTTTCAGTCAATATAATGTTCTCTTTCAAAAAGTTTATTGTGATATCAAAATTTCGAATAAAACCAACACCACCGAATTTTTGCGTGAGTTACCTTTCTTGCGGTATGCCGAGTCTCGTCCCGATGCGTGTAGGTCAAGATGACACCCTGTGTAGGCAGGCGAACACGAAACACACTGTCACTGACACGACACAGGCCTAGGCCGGAGCGAACACCGTGCTAACGAGGCGTCGACTGGCCTTGGTTGGGCCTGTGTTTTTCGGCCTGTAAAACAATACACACGACGGAAGTAGATTAGACCTATTTAATCAATTAATCTAGTCATGCATACTGAGTAGGCTACTGTCACATGGGATAATTTGGAATTAAGCGGCATTTGGCTTTCACTTTCTCTTTATTCTCAACATTAGAAACTTCGTTTCGGTCATTTTGTAACATTGTTTTATGTTGTTTTATTCAGTTCAGTGGAAATCGGACCAGCTTGTGAATGTGATTAGCTCTTGATCTAAGCTCTAGTTTGTTGTGAAATGTGAAATTCATACAAAGTGTAGATCTAGATTCTAGATTTAGATCTAGATTCTAGATCTCTAGATCTATTCTCGGTCTAGTCTAGCCTTTTCCGAAATGGATAAATTTTTAACAAAGAGACGGGGTGGGTCAGATTCGGAACTTCAACCGGCACCAAAGAAATCTAAGCCATTGACAAAATTTAATACTTCGCACAGCAAGGACTTTCCATGTGTCAAAGCTTCTCATAAAGGAGACACATTTGCTTACTGTATCGTG
>JASKDV010209021.1:0-10414 GCA_032466395.1 Aegires albopunctatus
AACCCACATCCCACACACCCCCCCCCCCCCCCCCCCCCCAAAAAAAACCCTTTAAATTGTGAAAAACTTCGAGGGTAAACCAATGATAACTGATCAGCCTAATTAAACAATTCTTTGATATGCACAGTAATAGATACAGGTAAGGTAACTTATAGTCTTAACTGATATAATAATAATAATAATAAAAACTAGGTGACAGTACCAATCATAAGGGAGAGTTCAGATATCTCATTGTTACACAGATTGAGCCTTTTCAGAGATTCAAGTTTATAGAGAGCTTCAGGAACACGAGTGAGGTTGTTATATGATAAATCAACATCTGAGGAGAGAAATATGTAATATGTATACGATTGATGGGTGAGGCAGGGGTAGGCCATGGGAGACACGTAAAAGATGGATTGACAGAGAGATCATATCAAAGAGATGGGGCTCATGTAGAGCAAGCTTGAAAAGATAGCTCAAGATAGAGATAGACAGAATTCGCTTGTTCGTGGCCTATACTCTGACAGGGGTGAAAGTCGATGAAGATGATGATGATGATGATGATGATTGATAGGCATAAGTTAGGAAAATAATCCCACAAAAGTAACAATCCTTACAAGATTTCAATTATACATCTTATTTGAAAATTTCTTTGGATGAATAAAGTTTAATTTTTTTCATCATCATTATCACTGTTATAAACAGCTCATATCTTCTCCAATTTCTTGTACTGTACACGATGAGTTAGTATTACATGTCTCATTTTAGACTAAAGAAACTTGATAAGCTCTGATGCACTGGTCCAAAGCAGTTCTGAAGAACTTTCCTATTCATCTCCGTATTTCAAAAAATTTGCAAACAAAACAATTTTCATATTTTTCATTAAATTTTAAAAATTTGCCCCCTTATTAAAAAAAAAAGTATGTGCATGACTAACCTTGAAGATTGGTGAGTGTGTCAAGGCCTGTAGGGAAATTGCTTAATGTTCTTTGAGTATTTTTCATCCTCAGAGTCTGAAGAGCGGTTAACACAGGTAGCTGCCTGTAAATAAATTATTAATTTTTTTCTTTTAAATAAATGTAAATAAGTTTTGTTAACATGTAACAAACTGAAGCACCTAACATTTGCTGAGTTAATAGAATGCCTTAGAATTATTCATCCTGGACAGAGAATTGGGTAAGGGACTCCTGTCTAGAGTCTACATGCTCTACTTACTATGAGCTATAAGTTTTATAATAAAAGAAATCTGTTCCTATTCTTATTGTTGAGCGTCAGTGGCCTATTGGTTAACACAGTTCGGACATGAGAAACTCAAGCGGCTCCACTCACTGATACTGGTCAGTTGAGTGACTTGGGATTGTATCCTGCTATACATAAATGCTCTCGATAACTACTGGTCACTGATGGTGTGTCATTAAGTAAGATGACACTTTATCCCCTCTACCTCACTCGACTCAGGTATGAATGAGTACCTGGCCATTTAGACAGTGTTGTCTGTGTCCAAAAATTGTATAAGCGCCTAAGAGGCTGCTGGTTTTGTCCTATGTGTTCTGTGTTGTTGTCCACGAGGGGAAGTGAAAAAATCATTGTAAAAGTGCTCAGAGGCTAAAGTCCCTTGGCAATATAAGTGAGCTTTTAACTTTTGCATAAAGGGAAATCAGGAGAAGAGCTCTGATTTTGACAGGCATACAGCTTTATACTGGAGTTTCTGCCATAGATTGAATTTCATAACTGCCATCTCAAGATATCTGCCTATAATATCACAAAGGATGGAAAACAGATAAGAGGAAAAAATATGAACAGACAAAAAAAAACAAACACACAAGATTATGCATAAATATAATGGCCATCTGTTCTGAATTAAAGGATTCTTATCCCTTTCGCTACATTGCCAGAGTCTCACTTGGGGTCGTGAGTATCATCATACTGCAGTTAGCCTGAGTCCAATCTCTATTTCCTAATATTACTCCTCCGAACAGAGGATGAAAAGATGTACACAGCAAAGGAGTTAAAAGGGAGCGATATGTTGCCAAATAAACCAAGTCAAAGATGATACAGTTTTGTTTGCTAACACATCTGTAGACTCCAAGTCCACACGTCCATACAGACTGCACAGAAAATACATGATTGCGTCTAACAGTATACAGTCTGGTCTCTCTAATCCGAACACCTCCCTTCCCGGCAAGTTGTTCAGGATTACAGAATTTTCCAGATTAGGGAAATAATAAGTAAAAAAATCTGTTCCCATAAAATGCTTCGGATTACAGAGGGATTTGGATTACAGAAGTCCAGATTAGAGAGACCAGACTGTATTTTACTACTTGATTTGTCCAAAAAAGCCAGACCACAGCGGTCAGATTTTCTTTCTGCTTCCGCTCTATTTGATTGTTCCCCTGTATCTCTTTTATCCGGCCAGAACAAATCTGGTCTGTATGGACTCTGTGGACTCGAGGCCTTATTATATTAAAACATAACACTATAGCTGTATGTAAGGGTGTGAGGCATACCTGAGCTGTGCATGAATTAGAGGATTATTGTCTAAGATTAACGTCTGAAGGCTTGTCAACCTTCTCATTTGTGGTGGCAAAGTTTCTGTAGAAAAGAACATATGATAAATTACAATGGGACAAGGGGAAGACAAATAAGTTTCTTATTGTTTATCCCATGCAGTATCTGTCAAAATTAAACTTTTGGAAGATTGTAGAAACAAAATGATAAAGACATAGCTGCCAACAAGTTGTAAAATCGTACTTTATGTGCAGCCTTACGCTAACTTCCATTTTCCCAAGAAGAAAAAAACCCTTTAGCAATGAAAAGAAACATCAGTGTTGGAAATATTGAAGTTGCCTTATCTTCATCATGGCTGTTTTAAGCCTAATTAATGAAGAGGAAGTGAATGAAGTATAATTTTCCATACAAGATGAAACTAACAAGATTTTCAATCATGTTTTTTGGATTGGTCAAATCGTACTAAGTAAGATTTTATCCTATTTATTGACAGCTAAGTAAATAGCAATTCTTTCATAGCCAATTATGAGAAGCTTATTTCAGGTTCCTTAGCTTGAGAAGATGCAGAATAAGTCATACCAAATCACACCCTAAAACACATGCCAATTTGTTGAAGATTATAAGTTCAGATAAACCAGAATACTTTCACCTTATTGTTATAGTAATTATGCTATTTGAAGAAGGGCATTATCAATATAATTATTTTGATTATTATCATTCATATTATTAGTAAAATTACCATTATCATCATCATTGGTATTACCAATTGAACGTTGGAAATCGCTATATGATGCAGGAATAGGAAAGAGAGAAAGTATCCAGGTTCCTCCTTGTATGATAATTTAGTTGAAAAAGACAAGAGACTAGAGATCCTAAAAAGTAATTATCTTTCATTTACAACATGACAAAATATTAACCAATACTTGCCTAAGTCGTTGTAGCTGAGATCTACAAAGACGAGGTCAGTTAAGTTGATAAACAACTGATTTGGGATCATTTCAATGCTGTAAATATGGAAGGAAATACAAAGTCAAATTTTGCTGCGTGTAACTGAACTACAATACATAAAATGTCATATATATATATATATATATATAAAAAAGACATACTGCAGAATACCTACAAGTATTCTATAATTACAAAAGATACCCTGAGACATCTCATAACATACCTTGATTTTTACATGTACACATATAAAATTCATAGCCTAACAGCATATCTTTAATTGTTTCAAATCTTTTTAGATTATTTCAGTACAATCAAAATGAAAGACTTCCAAAAAGACAATTGGGTCAATCTCCTAAGTTCATCTCTAAAATGTGGCCAAGATTTTAATTTAATTTACAGAAGACCAAGCTAGGCTCAGTCTTGTTGAAACATCAGAGGTGCAAACTGGTTATGAGAAAAAACCTGAACTTTTTGTGAACCACTGGGTAAAACACGCACGCGGATGTTGGGGCCTATAACGGGTGTAGGTCATACTATCTTCTAATATTCAATACATCTTATATTTTCTATATTTTCGCATCTATATCTTCATTTAGATTATTTTATCATAAAGTGCATTATGAAATGCACAAAGAGAAAACATTATAATATATCATTAAATGAAGAACAAGCACATAACATTACGAAAAACAAGAAATGGTTACACACAATGTAAACATAAAATAAGCCTGGTAAAATCCGGAGATTTGGCACCTCTGAAACATACATTGGGGATAAAAACCTGACCTTTCTCGGGGTGCCTAACACTATAATTTCATTGACTATAATTTTGAGCCTACTATAGCAAAAAAATGTACGTGGCAAACACAAAAAGCAGCACAGAACACCATACTACATGGTTTCTGTCAAACCACACAAAATTTCAGCTCTCTTAAGTGAGCAGAGGATAATTATTATCCAATTGGTTCTTTGAAAATGTATAAAAATGGCTGGTCCCAGGGGCTCGGCTCAAATAGGCTGGTCCTCAATGAGTTAATAAAACATTCAGAGATACACAAAACAGTCTTCATAGCACACAACTTAGTTTTGAGTTGTGAGTTGTGTGTTGTTATACAAGGAGAATTGGGCAACAAATTTAAAAATGAATAAAATAAATTAAAAGATAGATGGACATGTAGGGCAGATTTGAGAAAAAGTGCAACCAACAATGTAACATGATACTGAGACTAACTTTGGAAAAGGACCCATTATAAGTTAAGTAATTTTCTTTTTAGAATGCAATAACCATGAAAACTGATAGCAGACTCACTCATTATGACTAAGATTTAAAACAAGAACAGATTTTGAATTCTCTAATTCAGGTGGAACATCTTTCAACTTGTTATGGCTAAGATCCTGAAAAGCAAAAATAAAAAGTTGACAATATTTTTTAATGAGATTCAGCCAGCCAGTATGAAATAAATTATCAGAGAATCACAAGAAGTTGAGACATAAAAAATTTCACTGACTGTTTATCACAACATATCAAGTGATATTACATATGATAAATCAAATATTCCAAGTTTGAGCATAGATAAAATCAAAATAAGAACATCTATCATAGTAGAATCTCAGTATTACATAACCATGATATATTAAACTCTACTTAAAAGTACTTTTCTCTAGGTCTGCAGTTCCAAATTGTTTTTTCTTCGTATAACATGGTCTAAAACACACTTCTAGAACAAACTTTTGGACATAATTGAATCATTTCATGAGCATCACTTGATGATTGCCCAATAACATCAAATTCAAACATTTTTATCACCGTAGAGTTCAATGCTAAGGTCCGACCCTTGCTAAAGTCTTTATATGGTGTAACAGTATAGAGCAATTGTATCATATTGGAAACTAAACAAGATGTCCCTCCACATCTTGACCATCTGTCCACCTTGTTTTTAAAAGTGCTTAAAACCCAATATCAGTAAAAGAACTGCAAGTAATTAAAGAATCCTAGCTATGATTGAAAGATAATAATAGAAATTTTGATATAATATAAAAGGTTTATAAAAAGTTTGCTGTTAAAATGTACAAAGCCAGAATAGAGAAAGTTTGACAAATTATTAATTAGAAAGAATATTTTGAATATATATAACTTGATTCAAAAGTAATGTAAATAATTCAGAAATCAAATTATCATTAGTTTAGACATTAAGTATAATTGTTAAAAACTCTTAAGAGCAACTTACAACAATAGAAAGGTCATTTCCCTTGAAGATATTTTTTGGTATGCCAGCATCCGACAACTCATTATATCGGAAGTTAATGCTGTGAAGAGCAGGAAGAACCGGCAAGCCATCTCCCATAGACTGTATTTTATTGTGAACAAGAGTTATGTCCTCCTGATGGTGGAAAAGAAATTTCGATGTTTGACCACAAAATATCTAAACAATATTACATTTGACATAAAAGTAATAACCCAGATAAAACATTGAATGAAATGAGTGATTATTTACACTTGCTTGAAATTAAAAGGATAAAAATCTCAAATACTTTTTCCATACACACATAGTATAATTATCGTTTAAATATCACAATTAAGACCATGTCATAGCATTGCTTAAAATATGGTTCGGTTAAAACAATACTTATTGATAAATTCCACGGATTCATTTTAATGAAATCTCACCAATTTATTTAAGAATCCAAGTTCAACGGGTACTTCTTTTAAATTTGTGTGACTTAAACGCAGCCATCTTAAGCCAGTCATTTCTTGGACATGGTTGGGAAATGATTTCTGGTGGAAAGAAGTAAAAAATGTCCATTTGGTGATGGTAAACTAAACATATTTAAGGGGTTAGGTGAATGAAATGGAATGGTAGGCGCAGGGAGTAAGCTTCATTAGAATTAATAAATAAATCCTAGTACAAGGGCTTAGTGGGAAAGCATCATGCAATTCAGACTAGATCTATTGGGTTTGGGATCTGAGATCATTCTTGCAAGCTACATTAATTCATTTTCTCTTTCTTCATCTTTCCTCTCCTATTAGATCTATCTATCTGATTTGATTAAATGTCAAGAAAAGGATTACATCTAAAATACTACACAATCTCTCTCTCTCAAATATTATCGTAGTTTGGTATAAAGGATAGACACAAGAAATTTGATGATAATTTTATAATATTACGTTGTAGAAAGAAAATTTCAAGTACGAGACTGTTATAATATTAAAACAAACCTATTATAACTCATACACCAGCGATATAAATATTAAATTGTAAAACGTAGTCTGTCATTAAAGACAGAAAATAGGATATAAATAAAGACATTTGATGAAAAAAGCACCCCTCTCTCTCTCTCTCTCTCACTAGCTGTCTTTGTATCTCTTCCTGTCATAATTTACAACAAATTAATTGTATGACTCAACACGCTCTCTATTTTCTCCCTCCCCTCTCCTTCTTTCGTTTATTATTCTCTATATGAAATCTTGAGATTTGTATATCTTTGGAAATCCATTACAATAAATTTAGTCACATTTATGTCTTCACTTTATATTTTTCTTATTATAATCAGTTTTTACAATGATAATTTTATAATATTACTTTGTAGAAAAAAAATTTCAAGTACGAGACTGTAGTATAATATAATATTAAAACAAACCTATTATAACTCATACACCACTGAACATTCTCTTCCAATTGTAATTGTTGCAAACAAAATTTTTTTTAAATTCTTGGAGTAATAAAGCTTGGACTACAAATCCAGATGAATAACCTATAGATAATAAACAACAAAATAACGATAACAACGGCAGTAAAATCCCTTATTTTAGAGAAAATGAAAATGAAATTTCACAACAGACAATGAAATGCAACTCTTTAGAATGTCTCTACAATATCAAATTCAAATGATATAAAAAGAAGACAACAATTGTCCTAACCTTCACAATAAATAGTAACCATGTAACCAAGTGTAGGCTAATAGAAAGGTAATGACTACTTTTAATAAAACACTCTCGGTCCCAGACTCTCTTTGGGTAGGTTATTTATGGGGTGGGGTAGTGGAATGGTCAGGTTTGTGGGAGCTTATATCTATTCCATCTCACCCCTCTTCATATGAATCTCCATACACTCAATTTCTGACATTCCTGTATTTGTGTCGGGCCCAGTGGCTCCCATGATGGAGAGATATAATAACAAATCTAGAATCTAGATATAGATCTAGATATTTAGATCTAGATCTAGATCTAGATCTATATCTAGATTTCTAGATCTATGGAATATACAATTTTAAAATGTAAATAAAAAAAGAGATAAGATTTTTAGGAAGAAGATAAGTTTCCTGCTTTGTCCATTTTCTCTTCGCCAGCATTAAGTATTTGAATGATGAATTAATATATATGAATGTGGTAAGAAAACTAAAGCAGTCATGCCGTAGTCGATTTAGTAGTCTAATCTTACCGAAAAATCATTGCCAGTGAGGTCGATGCCCCTAACGAAAGGTAATACCCCAGTCTCCGCCATCTTCCCAATAAATGCAGAAAAAGGTAGAGAAGAGACTAGTAAAGCCGGGCTAAGTTCGATCTTAAGTTCGAACTTATAGAACTCACACTTCTCTTTCGACCTTAGATCTTGGATGGTGAGTTCGAACTTGACAATTTCGAACTTGGCTAGTGGAGGAGATCCAACCACAGACTAAAGAGTTACTACTCTCTAGTCTAAGAACAAAGAAATGTATAAGAAACTCAACCAAATACCTTTGAGTTTCTTATACATTTCTTTGTTCTTATTCTATATATACTCAACTGTGGCCTCACATTTAATTTACTCTCTAGTCTGTGGATCTAACTAAGTTCGCTGACTAGGCTAGGCTTCGAACGTTCAAGGAGCCGTTACTCTCTTCGCGACCTCCTTTCCTGGTCGCATCCTCACTGACAAAGAAGGCGGGGCCCATAGAGTTAGACTATTAACTCTATGGCGGGGCCTTGCCCTAAGTTCGAACTTATTTAAGATTTTGAGTTCGCTGGCCATTAGAACCTAAGTACGTCGGCTTGACCGTTAAAAGAAAGTTCGAACTCATCGAACTTGGGGTCGAAAAAGTTAGAACTTATCGAACTTGAAAAGAACGAACTTAGCCCTACTCTAGAGCCTAGAGCGTGCGATGTGTGTGTTGTGAGTGTGTGAAGGCACTTCTATATGTTTCCGTGTTACATTCCGTGAAGGAGAAGGAACTCAAATTGTTAGTTTCGGTTTTGATTTTAAATCCGCCCTCGGCGTAATATTTTTTCGACTTTTATTATTATACTATCATTAAAATGTATTCTTCTGTTGTTTACTACATCCACGGAAATCTATGTGACTAATTAATGGAGGTAGAAAGATTCTTACTTCCTCCAAGATGTGACTATATCATACGTATTTATTATTGTAAGAGGTACACAATTTGAAAAAAATTAATGAAATAGGAATATGTGAATATGCGCATGTATACAATGATGTGGAAGTCTGTTTGTAATATGACATTTGTGTCTTTAAAAGATTATAGTCACAAACTAAGTTAAATTAAAGCATAAGGCTTTGAGTCCACAGCATCCATAGGCTACACACTGCACAGAAAATGTATGGTTGCACCCACAGATATGAGAGATGCACCTGAGGTTTTGATTATTTCACCACTTGCTTTGTCCACAGCAGCCAGACCGCAGCGGTCGGAACTATTTTCTGCTTCCGGTCTATTCAATTGGTGTTCTACTGTACCGTATATCCTCCTGGCCAGAAAAAATAAGAATAAAGAAATAAATCAGGTCTGTATGGACGATGAGGACGGTAAAAGGTGCTTTATTTTTTCAATGTTCATGGCGTAGCTATGCTCACAGCACTTTTCAATTTTCCCTAACCAACAGCAACACAAAATTCATAGGACAAGACTTGCAGCCAACACAATTTTAAACACGGACAACGCTGTCTTTAATGGCGGAATTTGATCTCAACACAAAGTGCAAAAACTTCAACCACTTCTTTATTGACATTGATAATTCGGTCCTTATTTGAATTTTCACGGTGACTGTTAAAGAGAGTCTCAGCCATCCAACTTTTTAAGTCCTAATAATAAATGGTTGACTTGATATTAACATAGTCTGTTGTTGGCTCTTTTCGTCTTGACAGGCGGATCTAGCCGCATGTTACGATACGCCAGTGCAATGTTTGTTTTTTGTTGTTGTTGTTTGCTTTTGTTTTGCCAGGAAGTGCGGTTGCCCCAGCATCAACAACGTGTGAAGTAGAAGTTTGTAGGGTATTATTACTCTAAATAAGACCATTGCAGGAATTTAATTTTGCCAGGATGATAGCTGGAACGACCTACTCTTATTGATTTTCCACTATGGAGGGTTCTTTTACATGCACCAAGGCACATATGGGACCTCCGAATTCATCATCCGCCTTTGATAGGAATAGGCTCTTATATAATAAAAATAACTACATTTATATCACAGAGCAAGAAGAGATATAGCCTCTTTGTTTATATTCTGTCTACCACTGTAGCCCATGTAGTACCGGTACATGTATTGTAAATCGGCAAAACGCTGGGCCTTGCAACTAAGAAGTCAAAAAACTGCCAGCCTAGGCCTAGCAATTTCGATCGAAGACTAGCGACTTGGTGACATTTGGACTAATAATTTATACCCAATTATTTATTTTTTATTGAAATCGTAATTAAAACTTGGAGATAATTCAAAGTCATCAACATATTATCCCAAGAAATTTGTAATAAACGGGTTTCACTGTATTATTAGGATCTATGGAAATGGAATACCAGAAGTGCTCTTAAAGGGAAATAATCAAAATTATTCAATTTGTCACTGTTTTGAATCTGAGACCTTATGTTAGGGACCGCTCTTTAATGACGTCAGCTTTTTTCGGCTGATCTTTGGGGGGGGGGGGGGGGGGGGGGGGGGGGGGGGGGGGGGGGGGGGGGGGGGGGGGGGGGGGGGGGGGGGGGG
>JASKDV010209032.1:0-10413 GCA_032466395.1 Aegires albopunctatus
ATATTAGTAGTGAAGGTAGAAGTAGTATAGATCTACTGTATTAATTATATTACTATTAGTAGGCCTTGTAGTAGTAGGTTTGGTGGGGAGGTGTTTATTGTTTGTGTATTGGGGGGGTAATTTATTTTCTTAATTCTCAGTATATCATCAAAAAAAAAAGAACAAAGAAAAAAAATTTATCATCATCATCGTAACCATTACTGTATGTGTTAATAATAGTAGCAGTGGTATTAATACATGATGTAGTAGTAATAATAGTAATAGTAATATTAGTAGTGAAGGTAGAAGTAGTATAGATCTACTGTATTAATTATATTACTATTAGTAGGCCTTGTAGTAGTAGAAGTGAAATATACATTTTCCATTTCCACTAAGCAGATCTACTCAGGTGTACTCAAATTGTTGGCAATCATTATTAGGTCGGCTGCCTGTGTAAATACAGAATAGTCTTTTGACATTGAATGAAAAGATTAACTTTTTGCAAAAAGGATCACTTCTTCCATTTATGTTCAGCGGTCATCAGTTTGACCATTATTAACATTTTGGCGAAGCGCAGGTGTGTGTCATTGACCGGTTTGGGGTGGGTCTAGGAGTGAGGTGTTACACAAAAAAATAATAAACAAAAAAAAACAACACTTCTGTTGCCCAGAGGGCTCACATTGCCCTCGAGCAGAAGGCACTGTAGGAGAAGGCCTCGACAACTTCAGTTCAGAGAAAGTTCCAATCAACAACAGTCCTCGGGAAGAAGGAATTCTTCATGTAATCTGTGCAGCAGCAGATCCTAAGTAATGGCTGGTTGTGTTTGCAGCGACAACTGCTTGGAGGCTGCTTCATGAGGTCATGGCAGGAGACACAAGCTTGATCATTAATGATCTTGTGAAGCATCCCGATTTTGGCGCAGTGGTGTCATTGTTGAAGAGTAAGCCATTCAAGTAGGGCCAGCATGTTTGTAACACTGGAGGTGTTGCAGTAGCGGTTTGTCATAAATCTGACTGCCCTTCACTGGACCTTCACCTCCCCCCACCTCCCAATTCCTATTCCCATCTCTTACCCTGACTCTAGATCTAAATTTAATCCACATAAATCTAAATAAATTGGATGAAACAATATGGCCTACTGAATAGAAACATACCATGCAACACTTAACTAGAATTCGACCACGTGACTGAAAGGTCTCTTCGCCTTTGGTTTGGCAAGAGCCCAGAGATGTGGACCCAATTGATCTTGCTAACCTACCCAACTAGATCTAGTAATGGTGATTAACATTTAATCTTATTGGGGCCGGACAATTTCCGCCCGCACAGATTCTCTTTCATCTTAATTGTGTGGCAATAGCTGATCCTACTAACTTGCCTTTAAAAGTAATAATGGCTTTCAATTGGGTAGAACCATTTGGCTCGTACAGATTCTCCTACTCCTACGTCTAATTCTATGCCTACTCTTAGCTCAATCCCAAACTCTAGTTTTAGATCTAGATCTAGATCTAGATTCTAGTTCAAATATAATGGGATCTTATTTATTCCATTTTTATGGATCATTCAAGCCATTGCATTTATCCTGAAACCTCTTTTTGTGCATTCTGTAGAATTAGAAGCTTGGACCTATTAGAAATGAAATCAATTTCACTAGAGTCTAATAAAATCTTGAATGAAAGTGGGTCTAGATCTAGATCTAGTCTAGAAGAGATTCTTATCTAAATCTAGAATCTAGATCTAATCTAGAATCTAGATCTAATCTAGAATCTAGTAGATCTAGATCTCTAGAATCTAGATATAGATCTAGATTCTAGATCTAGATCTAGATCTAGATCTAGTAGATACCTAGACTAGATTCTAGATCTGTATTATCTTGTCCCAGACCTACCTGCTTTACGTTCGCTGGAAGCTTTTGCCATGCATGGTTCTGTCTTATATAATTTTCAGCGAGACTTTCGGCACTCATGGTAAATAATACAAATTGTTTCCTTGATAGAATAAGTGAAAGCTAGATATGTATGATCTAGTTACTTTAAAAAAGCTTCCATTTTACTTTACTTAAGGTCTCACATTACATTCGGCTCTGTAATCATCTCTGTTTGGTCTCCCCTCCCACTTGACAACTTCCGGGGAAGTGGCGGAAATTGCGTAAGGGCTTGTCTTATCTAGAGTGCCCACAGCTGTTGCTATTAGATCATTGTTGCCATTCAGATTGGCGTTATGATAAATGTTTATAAAACCCCTATAGTAACTCATGATGTCATGTTTGTCTTTTGAAGCAACTGATGATACATGTATTACGATGCAAACAATCAAACATATTTTGTTCCGAACATTGCATTTCTGAGAGATTTAATCGAGTTCACCGTTTAGCTGACTGATGTTTACTGTTCATTTCCAATGTTTATAATTGATAGGTAAAACCATTGGAGATATAAATAGAAACGGTCGTTCATTACCTCCATCATAAAACCAATAGAATTAAAAGGATTGCCTATCCCCTTTTCCCCCCTATATCCCCACCCCTTAAAATACCCTTATTATGAACAAAAGAAGTTTACCCCTGCACACACACACACATACACGTACTCATCCATATCCCTAAAAAAAACCCAACAGCAGCAAAAACATCCATAACAATACATGTATTTTAAAAGAAAGAGGGAAAAGCAAATAACAACAAAAAACAATCTAACCAAAAAACAAAACAAAAAATTAGCAAAACCAAACTTTTAAAATATCCTTGCAAAACAAATAAAGACGGAAAAAGAGCACACAAAAAGTAATATAAAAATGCAAGACTCAACAATAACACATCAAAAATAAAATGAAAAGCTTCAAACAGACCCTGTCCCATAGGTCATGATTGATAGTAATCATTGATACTTGGACCAATCGATACAACCCCCCTTGATCATTAACCACAAACTTTATCCTAGCAAACATTTCTTTTGATGCCATTAAACAATATACATACATACATACATACATACATATATATATTGTTTTATCAAGTTTTCAACCCTTTCTGTTTTACTTTTCTTTTCCATTGAGGTACTGGCATTGTCTTCAACTTCAATGAAAAGGTGGACTTGAAATTTTCTAAGGGAGACAATGAGGTACATAAAGTCAAATCTCATTCTGATTTCTTTGGCATAGAGTAAAATATTTTATAATAAATTATCGCATCATGGATTAGATTGAAATCATTTCCTATAACCATCAACATGTATTAAGAGTTTTTCTCAAGTCCAAGGGTGTCCCAGCAAGGAAACAAACTCAAAGACATCCTTGCTACTGAGCTATCGGAATTTGAAAGCGTGATAAAGATAAGAAAAACTGAAAGGGTGATAATTTAGTGGTCCTGAACTAAACTAAGATGTGCATTCGGATTCAGTATTTTGTCCGCCTTAATAATATTTGGGTTCTTGTCACCAATCACCAAATGATTATGACTACTGGTTCTACAAAACAATGATATGCAATTATTGCTCTAGTTATTTACTTCAGCCCCTTTATCTCCCACGATCCACTTTTTCCATCAAAATATTGTGTAATCATGCTCTTTATTATGTAATATTCATTATGAACTTAAGCTTACCTGAGAGAAATCAACTAAAAAAACATTGGGAAACATTTACAACTCTGCAAATGCAATGCTGACAATGATTCATTAAAGGCCAGGTAATCATTTATGCAGGAGTTAAATGAAGCAGTTGAACTGGAGTTAATTTTATTGCTAAAGAAAAAACAAACACATTAAGTAAGGTGAGTTTTAAACCAAGAAAAAAGGAAAAAAGGAAAAAAGAAAGAAAAAAAAACCCAGGAAAAAAACCCCACTGAGGTGAGTTTTGAACCAAGAACCTCTTTCTTGGACCAAGACACTCTACCCCTCTCGCATTGAATTTTATAAAAATAAGAAGAGAAGGGCAAAAATGACGAACTGAAATTAAGAACAAAAAAATGGTCAACTCATTTCCTTGAATTTTGAATCAAAATTCCTGTAAAATCCAAATGAAACAGAAGGAGATACAGCGGGCTTTGATTCAATAGATGAACCATCTCATTTTAAAAAACAGCTCCTGTATTTTGAAAAAATTGAAGTCATAACAACATTGATTTCTTGAAATTAGATTTATTCTTTATTCCGACATGTTGTAAAGATGCTAAAGGGCATGAAATGCAGTGTATGGTATTCATATATATAATTGTTTATAAAACAATCATTTCATTTGAGATTTAAGATACTGTATAACAATTGTAAACAATAAACAATGTGGATTCTCCTGCTTTGGCATAAATAATGGTACAAAATAAATTTGTGCTGAGATAGAGAGACAAATATTGATTTATAATTCGCAAATGATAAAGTTACCAAATTAAATTAAAGGATTTTTTAGAAAAAATAAATGTATGCAATTGACATGGGTTCAATGATTCGTTAAAAAAATTAAAATATTTTATAATAGTGAATGAGCAAATTTAGTCTGTAAATGTATAGGCCTATAGTCAACGGTAAAAGAAATTTTAACCTTTTTAACAGCTTCACATATCGCCTACGCACACCTTTATCTTACATTTGATAATGGAAAATCAGGTTGGCAAAATATGTCAGATATCTATGTTCCATCTTAAGAATATAAGTAGAATAAGGTCGTACATT
This sequence comes from Aegires albopunctatus, assembly GCA_032466395.1. Lineage (NCBI taxonomy): Eukaryota > Metazoa > Mollusca > Gastropoda > Nudibranchia > Aegiretidae > Aegires > Aegires albopunctatus. Next base: position 4,639 of record JASKDV010209032.1, read on the forward strand.
AATGAGGATATGGTAATACTGCTGATAAATGCTTTTGTTACCAGTCGTTTAGATCATTGTCATTTTCTTTTGTCAAAATTGGGGTTTAAATTAAAATTTTCAAATTTCTCATTTGGCAAAATGAGTATTTGGTACATCAAACTCTCTGGCGCATGGATGAAGTCAGCCTTTCCACAAAGTTCGCAGAAATATTATCCCAGATCTTAACTAATGTTTGGAAAAATTTATTATCATTATCTTTTTTTCTTTAATTTCCTTTTCATGTATCTGCATACATACATGTACTCCATTGGGGTTCCTGTCAGGACTAATGGTTGACCAGTCCATGATTGTGACTTAATATCCTGTTAGGAAATCAATTGCTCTTCTTGCAAGGGGCATTGGCCTGCATGAAAATGAGTTTATTATCTGTCACATAAGGAAGCACATACTCTCTCAAAACTTGTTCAGAGTGCTTAAAGATTTAAACATGTACAAGTGACTAATCCTAGGCAAAATTTACAATTAAAATGATTCTTTCAGATGGTGCGCCAGCTTGAGAGCCTTCTCTTTATTAACATTGATGCTACTTAGATCATGGATTAAAAATCTAAAAAAAATCAACAGAGTCAATAATTGTTAGTTCGAAATAGGTCAAGACATAGCAGTTTTCATCTGCTTTTGTTGACTCTCCCTCCCCCTTTTGTGATCCTTGTTATTTTCTCATTTTTTACCACGTCGCTTTTTTGCCTTTATTCAGATAAAAAAATGTTGCGCAAATACCAAATGTGTTGCTTAAATTTAAATTTTAGTTCTGAATTCTACAACTATTTACCTTTAAAATGAGATACAGTCAAACCTGTCCATAATGGTCACTTAAGATCACAAACCAAAGACTGTTATAGACGGGTTACTGCTATGGAGAGAGGATGAGGTACGGAGGGGAAAACACATTAGCCTGAGATCCAAACAATGTGCATTGATAGTAGTATTTTTGATGCCTTCTGTGGTCTACAGGCTTCCATGTTAAGAGATTACTGATTCTATTGGTTTTTTTATATGATATGAAAAAAATGACTGCAAAGTAAACCCTTCCCCCTTTCATTACATAACGTTGACCAATGACCACACACCTTATAACAACTGTCTCTAACCCACGATAAGCAGTTGAGTTTAAGCACAAACTACTCGTCCTATTGTCCAGCAGTCTTCAGCAGCAAGTCTTCACCTGTTAGAGTCTAGACATGTGTGTATTCATCAAGCACTGTTTAGCCATGTCATAAGAATGATTGATCTTTACTGTCTCTCCATTGCACATATTTATTGAGAGCGAGAGACGAAAGAAGTTGGATGGTCAGTCATGTCACTATCGAGAAGGACAACATTGTTAGAAATCTCGGCAGAAGTGACCGCTATGAACAGGTTTTGGAGACCGCATTGTCACAAAAAATTACTGACCGTGGCTGCGTTACGACAGGTGACCGCTATGGATAGGTTTAATATATAGGAAAAATGCAAGGATGTCACAGGCCAGTGGCCATTATTAGTACAGGTGGCCGTTTTGGAGAGGTGACCGTTAAGGCAGGTGGGACTGTATAACAATATGGGGCTGCTTTAACTAGTGACACATGAAAGCAGATCCAAAGGTGTATACTTTCTTTTGCCGTCGACTGCATATATCAATTATAATTAGTACCTTACTGTCATATTTAAATATATAACACCATAACAAATAACAAGTTTTTTGCAAAAAATTTCAATATTACATGTACTTGGTACCGGATTACCATTCAATGCACCCATAGAAGGAAATTCTTTTAAATGGGCTAAATATGTGTGAAGGAAGAAGATTTGAATTTGATGATTTGATTTCTAATAACATAATAATATAATTACAAACTGATGTGTGTATAACTAAGTATATGTCAATTTAATCTTCCCATTTTTCTTCTTAAGACATCAAAAGAAGATTATAATGTAAAAAATCAGGTTTTAATCACCTTAAGATTAGACATTTATGGTGAAAAGTTGATATGTCAGTCAGGTCTCAGACATATAAGCAAAGCAATTATCCATAAATCTTAATGTGAGTAGAATGTTACTTTGCTACAAAGTTCATCTCTTACTTTAATTAACTTTCTTATCATGATTTCATTCTTTAAGAAAAAATACATTGGTGTCAAACAAATATTTGGATAAGTCATCACATAACAGAACATAATATACAAGATGCATAATTACAGGTGTAAACATTTGCAAATATATGATTGCATATACAATTGGTTTCTCAAATGAGATAAAAGCTGTGGGAGGAAGAATGAACCATCAATAACAATTTACTAAAAACCATCAGTATTTCATGGGAATTAAAAGTCGGTAAAAGATATCGCCATCATTGTCATATCCTACAAATTTATGATAATAAAATGATTTTAGGTGACTTGCCCATTAAATGGTTTATCAAAATGGTGAAATTTTTACTTCAAGTATAATAATGATTGGAGAGTATTTGTTTGCATGTTTAGCAAACCAAGTCTACCACAATTTGCTATCTCAGGGTTGTAAATTTACCACTGGGAAATTGTTTACGTAGCCTGCATAACTTATGAAAATTTCTTCGAAAACTGTCATGTAATATGATAGAAGTATAAAATAGACTATTTTCAACATTGGAAACAAGCTAAATCTCCGGAGTCCTGGTAAATTATAAGAATATATTACAAAGCCTTTATTTTTATTGTTGAAAAGATAGGAAGAAAGATTTAATCTCTTATGATTAAGGTAGAATATGAATGTCATCCACGGCCAGAATGTGTATTTTCTTTATTCTCGAGTTATGTTGAATGATTCTACAAAATAAATTAAGATACTTATTCTTCCCTTTTGCTTCAATCTTCTATATCGGCACAAAATTGCCTTTGTAATTTTCAGACTTAAAAAGATTTCAATTTTATATAGATCAGGTCAAAGGTCAAATCTATTATTAAAGATTGCTTACAACAGGTACAGTTATTAACAATTCAACCTAAAAGATTGGTGATTTCATTTAGATTTATCTGGTCAAGATCTCTTAAGATGATAATTATAATAATCTATAAACAGCAAAACGACAACGAGATGATGATAGTGAAATTAATGCAGATCTATCAACTGCAGTCTTATCTCCCTAATCTGGATTTCTGTAATTTGTAAGTCTCCATAAACTTTACTTACTTACTTACTTTACTGATCCCCAGCTGCTGGACGTCGTCCTTTTTCAGCAGCCAATGCCAGGTTAGTCTCCATAAACAGAACACATGGGCTAGGAATGGAAATTTTCTTATTTATTTGTACTCTATAATCTGGAAATTATTGACCCGGATCCGAACACTTGATTTGGGAACAAAGAATGACAATATATAGTATTTTTGGCTTCCATTATCCGAACACTCTCATTCAACATTCCAACATAACGATAATCCAAATCAGTCTAGCTGCTTTTCAAACACATCTGATGACCTTACCACACAGGTTCCTCAACGTTAAATAAACATTACATCGGGGCCAATTGAATACAACAATAACAAAATCGATCCAGACAATAGACACACATGGGTGGACGAGCAATCTTTATCTATAAGCCTAAGCGTGAAAAACTGATCTGCGAGCAGCCCTAATCATTCTTGTAAAGTAGTTTATTACATTGGTGACACTTCACTGCAACAAGGCCAATTGGGCACCGCAGCATCCACTCAGACGACGGTCACATGTAGGCGATGAAAGTAAAGGTGCGCCAAGCAACAACCTTCTCTATCATAATATTGTGTGAAAAGGGTTGTGGCTGAGCAATGAGGTCTAATGGTGATGACATACATTTTGATATTGACCAATAATTCTAATATCCAGATGATTCTGTAATCCAGATAAATAGAGGGGAATGGACATATCCGGATTAAGTAGACCATATCTTGCACACCTTCACTAGGATTAAATAATACTTGTCTCAGCCAATCTAAACTATTCTAAGGATGAATTTAACCCATCTATGGGAGATTTTCTGTAACTTGACTGTAAAAAGCGGTGCTTAATGTACATACTCTATGCATTCAGATCAAATGTTAAAAAGAAGCTAGGTTCTATTGGTTTTTGATTTTAAAATTTTTTGCTATTCATTATGTTATCAAATCAGGAATTGATCCATCATTCTGCCAAACATTGCAATTAAGTGACTGTTTGAAAGTTCTTACAATGAAGTAATGAGTCTAAAAAGTGCTGTAAATCTGTGACGCAGTTGTTTAGTTCATAATGTTGACATTTTAGTGGAGATTTCAAATGATCACATTTATACAACAGTGCAATTAAAGACTGTCAGTCCTCTGCTCACTCTCTGCCTCATCAGCTGATACATATTCGGTTACAGGGGGGCATGTACACATCAGATTCTGGTCTCCATAGATATCATCAATGCGGGACACTGTTGGCCAAAACTTTGTGCTTGGGTGAATGAAAGGCTGAAATGATAATATTGATTACCTTAGATACTGCCCCATACATTGGATTGGAATTTTAATTATCCGTCTGTTTATTTTCCTCTACCTTTACTTTGCTTTTATCTTTATGCATCAAAGCTTTAATGTACCGTATCTATCAAGCATGAATAGCATTCATAACAACTGGGAATCAACTATTGAATAAGAACTTTGAACATTCTCCCATTATTATTATTCCCTTTAAAAATTGTTGAAAATCATACCTATTGTAGAACCTACAAAAATAAAATTAACTCATCTTATTGAGGAAAAATAAGTAGTGGTATGAGATTGATTTCATTTAATCTTCCACTTCTTTTTTTCCTTTATTATCTATGGGAGGAGGTTATTTAATTGACTTTTTTCCTTACCGCTGGATATGCTGCAGTTTCTTGAGAATAAGGTCGATCCCAATGTCCCGAGATAACATCAGCTTGTGGGTGAGGTGCCATCTGGAAAAAAGGATCATAATAATATAACATTCATTTCTTTGTACGGAATTTAGGCATATTTACCTATTACAGGTTTTGTAAACTGACTTGGGGAATGGAAGAGAGGGTTGAGGAGAAGGAAAAGGAGAGGAAGAGGAAGGGTTAGGAGAAGGAGTAAAAGAAGGAAGAGGAGAGGAGAAAAAGAAGGAAGAGGAGAGGAGGAAGAAAGTTTGAAATCTTCTAAAAATAACACTTTTTTAATGTAGGCATGGCTTTCATTATATACATGAATTGTATAATCTCTTGATACCTATTTGAGAAAGAATTATTCAAATTAGGAAATAGCTCAACCTGTAAACAAAGTCTTACCTTAATAGGATTCTTGTTATAATCCCATTTTCCTGCCTCTATAGCACGGATTTCGTCTCTAATCACTACAGAAAAAGAAAAAGTCGATTTCATTTGTTATTCATAGTTATGTTTTCTAAAGAAGTAGAGACCAAATATACATGTATTGAAGAGATTATGATAAATCATAGGTTGGGAAGGTGTTTTCTAAGTATGCACATTGTACGGAAAAAATGTTCCCACTTATGCATGTGGTAGAGTATTGGCATAAGTGAATAAGCTTTGATTGAGTAGGGATGACATTCATCGATCGGAGCCTGTGATATTTTAGACATGGATTTTCTTAAAAATGTCCACCATTGACTAACATTTAAACATAAAATGAGATATTATTCCTAAAATGAATCTCAATTATAGAGCTACCCGCCTGGATACCCAGCTTCGCTCGTGGAAAAAGAGTACTTGGATGCATTAGTTAAGAATAAGATATTGCTGTCCGCTCCGCTAAA
>JASKDV010209043.1:0-10412 GCA_032466395.1 Aegires albopunctatus
TCGATATAGACGAGTAGGCAGAAAAAAATGTCAATATACGAGGTAAAGATATTGAAGGAAAAACACCGTAATTGAAATATATGTCGATATATTAAAATGTTGATAAATTGGCTGTCGATATAAAAGTGGATTATACTGTATTTCATAGCTATAAACCGTCGGTGGGAGTCGTACAGCTCATGGCGGAATTCTCCATTGATGCGTGATTTTCATCGCTCGAGACTGAGGGATTGGCCCATCTTCTATTAATAGATCTATGGTACTGTTACATATAAAATGGAATTAAAATCGCTCCATTTTGTCGGGGGTATGTAGTTGCCCATTTACTTCCCACGTGTCACTGAGGGACAGCAGCCCATGTCAGACCTAATCTGCGAACCAGGTTCCAGTCAATATGGCGAGCTTGCTTACGAACCTCTCCATTGAGAAGAATGGCAGGTTTGGTGTGAAATAAAACCATGGGAATTAATTAATATTTATTCCTAGTAGCAATTATTTTTGAATTAAAACATGATAATATGCACAACAATACCTTTTCAAGGTTAACACATCAGAGGCTTTTAGTCAATAGGACTACAAAAAATGAATTAAACAATTCATGAATCTTGGAAGATTTGAAACCAACCTTACCATTTGCATGAGATAAAGAGCCATCACATTCGTCTGGAGGGGTTAAGACAAAGTTGAGCCAATGAACAAATCCTCGCTCCTGTTTCTCTTTCCACTGTTCGTCATAATACCCACTTCGAGCAGCAAACGGCAGAGGGTGGGTTGGAGGAACTGGTCGATGAATACATGACAGGATAAATGTTTGAGGCACATGGCTTTTACCATTAAACATTATAAAGAGCAGATCCATTTACGAAATTAGTTTAAAAACTTTTAATTCTAGCTATGATTTCCACACACCGGAATAATGAAATTTGGCAGTCATGACTATTTCTCTATATATAGTTACCAATACATTGTGACACTTTTCAACTATTATCCGTCAACCTTCAAATGTCCTTGACAACGTGACCTTGGATTTGGATTTGACATAAAGTTGAGTGTTGCGAGGAACTAATTTTATGTTTTGGAAGCAAAAGACATAAATCTGAAACAAACGATACTTTGGTCAAAACATGGTCCATTATTTTGATACTGGACTGATTTCTTCAAAGGAAAGTGTTTCCATAATGATGAAGACAGGGGCATAACTCTTGTTGCAGATTGACCAAAGCTAAAATCAAGGTCATGTTGCTATCAAAGACTTTTGAAGGTGAAAGAAAAATGGCAGAAATATGTTACTTTACAAGGCACCTAAGTTGAGAATTTTTTAGTAAACCTGTAAAAAATATATCTGAGCAAAATTCAGCGTAATGTTATCCTAGTTAGAACTAAAAAGTTCTTGGACAAATCTGGCACTGGCACTTTAAATAGGAATCATGTACCTTCTGTTACCACTCTTGGGACAATTTCCAAGTTTCGTTGTATTAAAGGCTTGGAAGGCAAGTCTTTATCAGTCTTAGCAAATAATCATCTTTGGGGTACAGAGAAATGCACCATTGACTAAAATGTTCATCTTGTTGAAGCAAGTAGCAGAGTTATAAACTTGTTGCTATTGTCCCTGAAGATCAAGCTGATGAAGTTAGGTCAAGGAGTTTACATTACGCTAGACAAACTTAATTAAAAGAGTTGCTAACTTCAATCCATAAAAAAATGTTTGTAATTAGTAATGAAAAGTCATATAATCTTGGGAAACAAAAAATCATACCTTCTTTAAACAGGTGAAAAAATTTGGTAAACCATTACTTATCACTTATTATTAACATCTAGAGACATTTACAATGTGTTCTATCAATCTGTTTGAGTCACCGTCAAAGTACTCAAGACTATTATAATCTAAAAAAGATAAAATGCGCACATCTTAAATGCATTGTTTTATTTACAAGCAAAAAAACAAGTTGTTTGCTATTTCTATTAGATCATGTTGAACTTTAAGCATTTTTGTGCCTATCCCCTATTCATGCCTTAGTATATTACTAGCTGGCCCTGTTACAGCTTTGCTTGTAAAATTAGGTGCAGATCATAATCTCCCTCTCCCTCTCTTTCCTTCGCTTGTAAAATTAGGTACAGATCAAAATCCCCCCCCCCCCCCCCCATTTCTCTCTCTCTCTCTCTAATCTTTAATTGAATACATGTAATAGATTGATCTAGATCTAGATCAAATTTCTAAAAATACCACTCGTAAAATTAGGGAGACGAAGGCTTAATGATTATTATGCGTGGTGTGCATTTTCGAGAATATTCTGCGATAAATATAAAGTCAACGATGAACATGTAACTTGAATGGTGTTAAAAGGAACATCCTAGGTCTCTCTCACTCTCCTTCGCTTGTAAAATTAGGCGCATATCGCAATCTTTCCCCATCCCCCGCTCTCCCTCTCTCTTGTAAAATTAGGTGCATATCGTAATCTCCCCCCTCTCTCTCTATCGAAGCTGTCTATACATTTTATTAAAGAGGGTTTTTGTCTTTCGCTTGTAAAATTAGGTGCAGATCATAATTTCTCTCTCTCTCTCTCCCTCCTTATTTTAGGTTTCACATTCAATAAGCGTTCAACAGTGTGCAATCTCGAGAATCGTGCGAAAAGTAGTCACCAATGAACACGTAAACTAAAGGCTGTTAAAAGGAACAGCCTAGGGCTAAATTTTTTGAAACGGCCATTCCTCTGGTGGAATTATGGAAATTAAATCATTCTTCTCTCTCTCTCTCCTCTTTAGATCTAGATCTAACTTCTAATAATATCGCTTGTAAAATTAGTGAGACAAAGGCTTAATGATTATTATGGGCGGTGCGAATTCTCGAGAATATTGTGCGAACACCGATGAACACGAAAACTGAACGGTGTTAAAAGGAACAGCCTAGGTCTACATTTTTGGGAATGGCTCTTCCTTTCGCGGAATTTTGGAAATAATTCTTTCTTCATCAGTCAACCAATGACTCTATTGAAAAAAACGCTCCGCCTTGCAAACAATCAGGATGATTTTCATCTTCAGTGAAAGTTCCATGACCGAGACTTCTCTGGTCTAGCCCATAGGCGTGACACAGACAGACACTTTCTTTTATAATATGTATAGATTGTATGTAGGCCTATTGATTTTATTAACACAGAAAACTAGCACCAAGAAAATCAAATCATACCAATTTTCGTTGTTTTAATCAGACAGAGTTTTGACTGAGCAACACCCTTCACTGGCTTGCAAAAGGTGCTTGTGACTGCAGCTTTAAAAATGGAAAGAAGTCAGACAAGCAAGATTAAAACATCAAGTACGTTGCGCTTTATAATTAACTATTTTGTTCAACACGGAACATATAATTAACAAACGATGACATGTACTTTACAATCATTTAACGAACAAAATATCTGAGAGTAATAAATGAAAATTTCAAAATTAGATATTATCAAGTCTTTTAGGCAGGAACTTTCTTGAAGATTAAAAAAAAAAAGAATCAGGTTACTTAAAAAAATGTGCCAAACTTACCAGTCTTCTTTTTATCTTCTACTCTATCTATTCCAATAAACTAGGTGATCTACTTTACTAAAACTTATCAGTCTTCTTTTTATCTTGCTATCTACTCTATTTATTCCAATAAACTAGGTGAACTACTTTACTAACTCTTACCAGTCTTCTTTTTATCTTGCTTTTGTTGACAACTTTGATTTTTTACCAACACAGATGACACATCCCTTTTTGACCTCGCTTTTCTGGAATTTAAACAATCAACGCTATGACTTCTGCCTGGGACTGTTGAAGAAGCAGTTAATGGTGCGGTCTTCCTCTCCAGAGCCTTGACGGTAGATTTCAATCTCCTTGCTACATGCTGGGGACGGTTCTGGCTTGAGACTACCTCACTCATTTTCATGTTTTCGTTATCAGTGGGTTTAACTAGGTCCTTATTTGTTCTAGGAGGGAGAGGTCTTTTCAAACTCGTTCCTTTCTGAAGGGCAGAACGGGTAGGTTGTGCATAAGAGGGCCCACTGGTAATCCATTTCAACTTTTTTGCAACGTCACCTTCATCTGATGGCTTGGATTTTATATATGGCACATTCTCAAATGTCTCGTCCTCTTTGGAATATAAAGGGAGAGAACTCGTTGACAATGATTTTCTTATTCGTTCTCTGCTCTTACTGACAACAGGATCATTTGTTTGTTTGAGAATGGGGTTCACTAAGATAGCTTCCCTCTTGGCTGTGAAACTGCTCTTATTGACCAACTTTGATAACTTGTGCTCTGATTGTGACTCAGATGTTGTGTTTATTGTGTCATGAACTAATGATTCTTTATTAGCATCCGTCTCTTTAGAGAAAAGCGCAGAGGATGTCTCAAGGTATCCGAGATAGTCTCCCTTTGATTTGCTGTTATCGCATTCTGGCGTCAACATTTTACTTATACTGTGATACTGTTTTTCAATGCAATCGCTATATTTGGAATTCAATTTATTCTTCCCCTGGGCAGGATTTGAGTTATGTGAATACTCAAGAGAATCTGCTGTCAAGCTATCAGACTCACCAATACTAGTTCCAGATGAGCTGTTAGAAACTGCAGGTGAAATGGAAAAACTTTTCCCCCTAAGTCTATGTAAGGTAAAGCCTTGATGTGAGGACTTCTCAATAATATGTGTATCTTCCCCTACCTTTCTATTTACGATGAGAAGAGATTGCTCATCAGCAATTACCGATGGAATAATTTGGTCAAATGTTCTTTCATTATCTATTTCAGCATGTCGATGAAATACTTCAGGAGCTGTCTCATTTTCAGACACATTATCAAATTCTAAGTACTTTTGGTTCATTTTTGCAACATCAATTATCTTTGGACTCCGTATTATCTTGGTGGATCTACGGGACAATAGTGGATCTGGTTCTTCTGGCAGTTTTTGGGTGGGTGTGTGAAATGGAGAACTCAAGCTATCACCAGCATTGATGCTAGTGGTAGAATTGAAATCACCTGTGTTTATGAAAATCATTCGACCATTCTTAGTAACAGTTTTTTGCTGATTTGATTTTGTTGTTGAGCCAAGTACATTGTAAACGGCATTTCCTGATTTGTCTACAAACTTTTCTTTCCTGTCAATAGCAAACGTGTAATCATTCGACTCCCCTCGACCATTGAATTCATCCTGTTCTAGTTCATGGGATGCTTGAAATTCTTGAAAAACCCCACAGATTTCACTGGGAAATAATGTTTTTCTTTTTGAAGATTTCACGTTGTTTTCATCATCATTCATGACTAGAGAAATATGAGGTGCTTCATTATGAATCTGATCATTCTTTTCAATGCATTCAAGGCTCTGTCTTTTGATTACAGTCCTAGTATCCACTTGATAACGCTTTGTTGGTGTTTGGCATCCAGGAGTTGCATTGATTTTGTGGCATCTTTTTACTTGCTGAGCTTTTTGTTTGACTGATGATGTGGAAAATCCATTTCCCTTTGGAGGGCTATTCTTAGAGAGCTTATGATGTCCTTTATTTTTACCAAAGGATCTCCTTTTTTGAATAGCTTTTCTACCACTTGGGCTTTTTTTAGTGACCAAATAAACCCCCCTCCTAGGGCTTTGAGCAGGAACAGATATTGACCGATCTTTTGTACCATGAAGCCTATTGGCCGTCGTTTGATTTCTCTCAACCTGACCTATGATTCTTTTAGGAGACCTCACTCTCAAAGATACATCTGCACCAACTCCAGCCTGCTTATTTTGCCTATAAACACTCGTTAGTGACCTTCTTTTGCACCGAGATTTGTTGGATTTCAATGGCGTCCTGGCACTGATGAATGAGCCCGATGATTGAAGCGATGACTGAATATTGTGTAAATGTTCAACCATGGCAGCATGAGGGATAGAATTATCAAGAATTTTAGATGGGCTTGGGACCTCAAAACTATCTCCTTCTTTTGATCCCGATAATAAAATAGTTCCATTGTTTCCAGAGCCCTGCTGATAGTTCCTCATGTCCTCAAGAAATGAATTGGGGCTGACTAGTCCGTGACCATGAGCAACAATGCTGCTCTGAATGCTAGAATTGGATTCCTGGGGGGAAAAGCGATTTCTTCCATGTGGTGTTAACAATTGGGATATAAGATTAAGAGAATGATTAAGTTGAGTGTTTGGCGAAACTGGAAACTGACGAATGGCCGAACCCTTGTCTTTAAGTTGGGGAGAAGACCAACTCATTCTCATTTTTCTCTCCATTTCTAAATCTTTGATTGAATCCAAATTGTCATAGGCCCCAAGTCTTTTTTCTTCTTTGATCTTTACCAAAGATGAGTCTCGCTCACTCCTTTGCTCATCCTTATTCTGTCCCTCAATTATGACTGTTCCTGAAGCAACACGCTGCGCTTGCTCAACTCGACATGAAGTTTCCTCATTGCATACAAATGTATCTTTAAGAACACAGTCTTTGAATTCTAGTTTAACTTTACCAGTCTGCACAACTTCTCCTTCAGCATCATTGCTTTTAAAATAAGAATCTACTACAAATCCTTTGGCGGCCTCATCAATTTTTGGTATTGGGCTCATAGTGTTTAGAGAGGAGGAAATATCCGATAGCCTTCTCCTTTGGGATTCGTTTTCTTCCATGCAAAGTCTTCCTTCAACTGATGTGGACTCAAGAGGAGACAACGTATCAGGAACATCTTCACCAGGTTTAGAGTTTTCACAATTTTCCCTTAACCTCTCATTCTGTTTAATGTCCACAACAAATGCGCCTTTTGAATCTAAAGGGTGATGTCTCTGTCCGTTTTCAGTCTCCTGGACAGGACAAACTGATTTATCACTATCAAATACTCCTCCATAACGAGGAGCTTCTAAACTGCTGCGGCTATAACCACCCACAATCCTTGAAAGAGCCGGGGTCTGCAGCACGGATGTAGGATGATCAACACGTGGGCCAAAAAAGCCCTTTCTCTGAAAAAAACAAAAAACAAAAACAACACATGTCATATTTTTCAATGATTATAATATGTTAAAGATCATTATATTTATAAATAATGTTCCCCAATTTCATTATTCCCCCTAAAGAATGCTTAATGAGACAAATTTAAAAAGATGTGGAGTTTCACATTAACTTAACAGTCATTGTTAAATAAGATTGCATGATAATTATTTATGAAACATGATAATTTCGTAAACTGTAACCAGATTTGAACACATATAGAGTAAAAGTAGGCCTATAGTTTAACAACGAAAAAACATATATTTAGTTTACAGAGGAATCCACCACAATTCATTCAAAGAGATTTAAGGTGAGCAATATATAAAAAATGAAAGAATCTACTACTTTTTAAAGACTTTTAATTTTGAAGCAACTCCTTTAAGCAAAAAATAACATTTACGGCCATATGAAAAAGAAAAATTAGAAACCTTTCGTCTTGGTGCCTTTGGTTTTTCTGATACTCCAAAGACATATGCTTGAACTCTATAAAGATCATCAACATGGAAGAGAATCATTTCACGCAAGCTGATTTCTTCCTCAGGACTCCAAGAAATCTCCAAATCAAACACATTATTAGGCTGAACAATGAAGCGAGTATGCAACGTATTGAATTTCTTTTTAAAAGGGAACCTTTCAATTATAACTTCCTGTTCATAATCGTGAGGATTTCGAATCAGAATATTCCGAAACTTTGTTTTACCAACTTTAACTTTTCCAAATGAGAGTCGAGGAGCGGAGGAAAAATGCGAGAGAGTTAAGGTCTCAACACTATCGGGACTTCGCTGCTTAGGCCTTGGCTGTTTATGGATGTCTTGACAAAACTGAGGATCGAGTGTTGTTAATGGAGGTGCATCAAACCAGGAACGTCTTGATTTGTTCCGTGGAGTACATGGACTACTTTGATTTTCAGATGCCATCTTCAGATCAACTGCATCCGTCTCAATCAAATCATTGATCAGGTGGCCCCTGAAAAGCATGACAGGAATAAAACAGTTATTAATTACTCTCCTCACATCGGTGCTAATATTGAGAAAAAGTAAAAAAAGAGGAAAATTTTCTGAGCACGATACAACCCAGAGCTTTTAACATACATTTAGGACTATCTTAATTAAAACTTGCCTTTGACGGTATGAAAAACAGCATACTGGCTATTCTACGTGAACGTTTTTGATTCCATTCCAGAAGTAGACATTTTTTTTGTCCACTTCCTTGATTCTAAGGACATCAGCCTTAGATTTAGATAATTCCTTCATTATGAAAATATATCGAGAGAGCTGTCACAAACAAAACACGTTAGACTGAGCAAGAATCTAGATAGATCTAGTTCAGGAATGGAATCAAAAACGTTTACGAAGAATAGGTCTTGATCTACACATGAGCGAATAGCGAAAGCAGCTTTGTTGTAGCCTAATGGCGAGAGCTTGATATGATAAGCATAACAGTTTTAATTTTAAAATTGAAATAGGAATTTTAGGCCTACCAAGTATCAGGTATTGAATACGATATAAATATGAGTGCAAAGATAACAGAGAGTGAATTTTGCCAGAGAATAGATACCGGTCAATTTTGCTGTACCAACAATTTCCGATTTCCAGTACTCAGGAGTGTGTGTCTATACATTAATCAGTTATGTGCTGAGCACACGGACAACAGCCGTTCGAAATTTTGCGGAAATCTGCATATCCGCGGAAGAATATCAGCACTGTCACATTGTTGTATTAAAAAGGCAGTCATGACATGTATCAGGATGGTAGTGGCAAAATGCCCAGGCCACCTTGGTACATGGGAAAGGATAAATAGACTAGCCTAAAACACAAGTAATATTATACTTATAGGCTATAAATAATAATATAATTATAGGGCTAGGCCTCCCTTTATACAGCTGAACCTTGGTTATACTGAAATCTTGATATATATTATATCTCGGTTTTTAACCAAAACTTATTTTTGGAAAAAAAAAGGAAAAAAAAAGAGAAATTTTTTCAATATAGATAAGAATGGTTAATAAAATCTGAACGTAAGAAATCTTATACTGAAATATTTTTGGCTGTTCGAGAACAGAAATTGCAGAAATTGTTGGTTAAAAGTCAAAACGGACACCGGCCACAAATAAATTAATACATACAAAAAAAAAAACCTACTGAAGAAAACGAAATTAAAAAACCCATTGTAATGCAGTATATAGGCTGTTCAAAGTCCTCATACAAAATGGCTAATGCAGTGTTTCATTTCCATTGACGTGAATTATACCCGATACACCATTATTATAGCATACTAAAATAGATCTACACAGTGATGTTGCGTCATTATATTCAGTTTAAAAACCATGGTAATGCTGAAATATTTAGACATTTTTTAAAGTTTCAGATAAGCAGGTTCGACTGTATATATATAACATAAAATATGATATATAGGATCTTTTAGCGATTTGAGTTCACTCAGAGACATATTACATATACGCTAGACGCAGTGCGGTAAGGACGCTTTAAGGCGAGCCCGCGGTACACTTTGAGCCTAGATTCCACCATTTTCCTCAGAGACCCGTCGCCGTTCTCTCCCATAAGGTGTGTGTGGGAAAATATACGCAGGTGTGTTAATGTAGCAATCTTTTCCTTGTTTAAATCACACCATCATACTGCAGTTACCAATAATTTTATATTTATAATTATAGGTTTCATTAAAATTAATATTATGACAATAGTTTACTCATCTACTCGATATGGCCTTAGTAAATAAAAATAAATGAGATCAGCACATTGCATCGCATGCTTTAACAATAGCACTATAGGAATAATTTACATTCTACGTCATCACACCCTGTATGTGTGAGAGAGAGTGAGGGGGAGAGAGAGGTTGAAGGGGGTCAGTTTAAATGCTAACGAGAATTAATTAAACTTTCTTTCAAAGTTATGTGAAGCAAATGATACTGCACTCCCATCCATATCATATCTATTTTAATATGCCATGCTTACATAATACATGCCTAGTATTTCATGTTAGCGTGGTAACTATTTTGTGAATTATTTCAATAAATAGGCATGTTATAGTGTATTTTCAAAGTATTCACTATTAATTGTCAAGTTTTAATATATATAATAACAAAAATATGAATATTATTATAACGGTAATAATAATAATAATGATATATAATAAAATAATATGTGTTGTAATGATAATATCAATAAAAGGCCTAATAATAATAACAATAATATTAAGTAATGATAATAATAATAGGACTTATAATAATAATAATATTAATACAGCAAAACTGTTGATAAATGCTTTTGTTACCAAGATTATATTATATATTTATTGTAATTCTCTCTGTCCAGTCTGCCTAAAAAACTTCTATCTAAAGTTCAAAAGATACAAAATTATGCAGCCCGGATTATTACCCTTAAAAAGAAAACTGATCATATAACTCATGAACTCAAA
>JASKDV010209054.1:0-10412 GCA_032466395.1 Aegires albopunctatus
AGAGAGATATAGAGAGAGAGAGAGAGAGAGAGAGAGAGAGAGAGAGAGAGAGAGAGAGAGAGAGAGAGAGAGAGAGGCAATGTTAGAGACAGTTAGAGAGACAGACTGAGAGAAAGCGAGAGAGAAAAGGAACAGAAGGACACTATAATATATAGTTTAAAGTATAGTAAAGTAAAAGTAGTTTTTATATAGCACACATATCCACAGCGTAGCTTTACTCAAAGGCGCTTTACAATGACTGCTATACTTCCCTGACCCACAGCAACACAGAACATATAGGACATGACTGGCAGCCTGTTAGGCGCTTTAACAATTTTCGGACACGGACAACGCTGTCTTAACGACTAGGTACCATTCACACCTGAGTCGAGTGAGGTAGATGGGACAAAGTGTCTTACGACAATGACCAACGGGATACGATCTAGCGGGATACGATCCCACCAAGTTACCCAGCCGATCGATGTCGGTGATTGGAGCCGCTTGAGTTTCTCGTGTTCGAACAGTGTTAACCACTGGGCCACTGTTTAAACAAATATCAGAAAAGGAAGAACAATGGTATATCATTACTATGCTAATATTTGAAGAACACGCCGAGCAAGATGTTTAGGTGAACACAATTAACGTCCTTTATCATTAAACCATATTAATCATCTGATTAGGTTTTCTAAAATATTCACACGACTAGAACATTGGTATGTCATGTTACAAATAGTAGCAAGAATCAGGACATTTTGTTGGATATTTTACATTGTAGGATTTTTTTATTTGTTTTTTTTTTTTTAAATTATTATTTTTTAGTGTTTTCTCATTAAGTACATTGATGACACTTTTGGTCATCCCACAAATTCTGTTTTCTTCACGCAGGTACATTGGTGTATTGTTTTATTTAAATTCTTTTCTGAAATAAAAGAAATGAAGACCAAATGTCTTTATCAAACAAATGATACTTGACTCTGCAGTCACGTTGTGTTGCGTATATTTTCACAAGAATGACACAAAAACCCGTCCATACATATCATATGATGAATGACTATGATCTCTTATATCAAAAATAGAAGACATTTCAGTTCTTAATTTCACAGATTTTTTATCAAAATGCCTTATCACATGGGAGGAGGTGGTCATTGTCCCTACGTCAGTTACAATTTTTCAAACAAAAATTGAAATGTCGTCATTTTCCATTTTTATTCATTGATTTTCTATTGAAGCGAATTGTTTGCCAATGTTAATCATGGATTTGATTCAATAAAAGAGTTTAGATTATTGGTTGCAGGTGTAATTTTTTAATCTGCTGCTCTCCGAATGCCACGCTGGATTACCTTTAGCCCCATTGCTATGGTTTCATAGAACATGATGTAAAATCTTACCCTAGGTGGAGAAGCTTTGTTGTCTCGCGTCTTACCTGTCGTACTCTAAATTTGAGTATAAAAATTCAGACTGACCGTGCTCAGTTTAGCCAACATAAATTTATATTACCAAATTAACCCAATTTTCACATTACAGCTATGATCGGTCTCTCCCTCCTCCCCCCCCCCCCTCCCCTATTCCTCCATCCCATGATCTATTTCTGATTCTATTTTTATGTTTCTTTGATTGACACCGTGACTCAACTCCTAAAGCAAATAATGGACAAATTGACATTCCTATAATCGATCTAAAAGTAACAGAGCAACTTGGTACTCTAATCGTCAAACTTTTAATTATCAATATTTTACAAATGATTGTCATACTATGCATTCCTTTATTCTTAAAATTGTAAATTATGGGACAGGTGTCCTTAGAAATTAGGGATAGTGGAAATATGTATTTAAGGATAGACTGCACCATATCACACATAGGTCAGCATGGGATTACTAAGCATGATATCATAGGGTTGAAAGGCATATTGACAGTACTACACTATGCGATTGAGTTTTTCAATTTACTTGTAAATGAATAAGGAGGAGGAAGAGGAGGAGGAGGAGAAGGAGAAGAAGAAGAAGAGGAAGAAGACTTATCATCATATTTTAAACACCTCTAACCGTGATACCTAAACTGCAAGGCCTCTTTATACACCAATCCCTTCAACCGGAAGCAAGCTTAATTTTTTTGTGGTCACGTATTCCAAACATATCAATGACTTCATTCAACGTAGCAATGTACCCTATTATAGATCTCCTACAAGTATTGACGTAGTGATGATCAGCAGATATCCCACCAATGAATGAGTGGTTCTCATCCCTGATGATGATGATTGAGCAATTGCATCACACATAATATAAGCATTACAACGCTACTCAATTCATCCTCTTTAAGTATCGGAAAGAATCCGTCTTATTATCTTCTTTTCAAAACCACGATCAATTTAACATTGAGAGTCCAATGATTCAAGAAACGGGGAAACGTTTCTTCATAAGATGACTTAAAGAGGTTTTATTATTAATTGTAAACTTATTTTTCTGAATATAATAGGATAATGAAGGAATAAACCGGAAATTAAACGTTGAACACGAGAATGGTAGAAAGACGCAAGAATATCTAATCTTCCAGAACATTTTGCATAATATAGTTTTATTACGTTGATAGTATGTTAATACCATGAACCACACATTATTTAATATCAAATTTCAACATCGTCTTCAATTTTATGCGAATATTGAACTGTGGTAAGAACGAAAGTATCTATCGCAATTTCAGTGGTATGTTGATGTTATTGTGGCTAAGTTTTCTATCTAAGCAATAAATATGTTCATTGAAATTTATAATTTCTAAACATATACGTTTTCCATAATATCTGGGTGTCTTCCACACAAGAAAACGCAGATCATAGTTTTCCTTGTTAATTGTGATTGATTTTGCAATTAATTATTTGCGGTGAATTGTAATCTTTTAAATCGATTTTCTTAATTGTTATTATGTTTTAATAATCTCCCTTCATTATAGAAAACCTAGAGGCGATTGTCTCTCAATCAGGATGTTGAAGGTTCGTCCTTGCAACATGGCTTAGGAATCTTAATAATAATTATGTAGAATCTTGTTGAACGAAGAAGATTTACAAATAAACCAATTAACAAATCCAAGAAAAAGCATATCATAACATAAATGGAACATCAAGATTCATATCCGCCCACATGAAAGAGCCAAGTCTACTCTCCAAACAAAACTATCTTGGTCTCTGAACGTACCAGGTATTCGAATAATCCTAGTTTATGTCTGTCGAACGTCTATTGAACTAAATATCTATTTCACCATCAACATATAAAGATGGTTAACACGATGAACTGTAAATAACGGTATATCGACTGATGTAAGATGCTGGTGAGAATAATGGCAGTGTGCGATATAATAATAACATGGCTTCCTTTTGACTAAATATTTATTATAGACGTTTCGAAAATACATAACACGATGCCTATGGAAATAATTATGTCTTTGTTTAGTATTACTTGTAACTCATACAGTAACTCATTTACATAGGCGTACTATAATATATTAAATTATATGTTTATGATCATTTATGATTAAACTAGAGAAATCATCCCTCTATATACAAATTTAATTATTGGAAAGCCGGTCGTGTCACAGAAATGCCATTTGATAATTGATTGATAATTATGCTCTCATAACTCTATCTATCTAAGGAAAGTTTTAAGATTATAACAAGAATTGGGGGATCTTAATTTAGAAATGGAAACAATACCGTAAAAAGAAGATAATACTAAAACACTATCTACTCCACTCACAAACGACTGTTTGATGCTAATATAGAATCTCTTCATGTGTTTTACCCAGTTCCTATTCATTAGCCTGGAAGCCACAAGTCTCTTGAGATTTCTAGACATGCCGTGCTAACCAGATATAAAACCGTGTCTTGTATTGTGAGGTTCAATTGATTCCTTGTTAGCGTCCCTAGCAATATAAAGACCCGCCATTAGCGTTCATATTATCATAAAACAATAACGTGTTGGATGAGAAAGTATCCTCAGAGGTGGGAATGTGTGTGTGTGTGTGTGTGTGTGTGTGTGTGTGCGTGTGTGTGTGTGTGTGTGTGTGTGTGTGTGTGTGTGTGTGTGTGTGTGTGAATATTGATGTTAGTCAGGAACAATATGGATATCATATGGATGCATGTGTTTCAACATTTTAGGCCGATGCCACAATGGAGAAAATGATGAAGACTTTTTCTGAAAATGAATCGCTCTAAAAAGTTCCACCTGGGTGTGCATGAATTTATTTCACAACTACTCGAATTATTTGGTCGAATCAACTTAGCGTTAGTGAAATAAGTTAAACTATGACAGACTGTGTAAACAACCATTATTCTTTTCTAGAAAAAGGGTGGATCATACCGCCAATATGACTGTGGTCTTAAAATTTCAACAACAACAAGCAAAATAAAAGATATCTCCGTAGTTAGTTATGTTATATTATTCAATATATGTATAGTTTGGTTTATAATAAATCAAATAGTGTATGTTCATCATGTATAATAATTAGCTTTACTTATAGATTTATCTCTACCCCCTCCCTCAAACCCTTTTTTAATAAACAGCGCATATCAAGTAAGGGTCATTTACATTTTTGGGGATTGTCACAGAATTATAGGTTCTTGTGGTAATATTGTTAGTTGACTTTATCGACCAAGAGGGAGCTTGGGTAGAATTGGTTATAAAACAGTGTCCCATAAAAACTTCAATGAAAACGCAAGGGGAAGTCATTCAGGTGCGATGAAAGAATCAATACTAATATTATGAGAGTCTGCATGGTTTGAATTGGTTTGAATCAAAGGGAGTGTCCTGACTTTTCAACAATGAAACACAATCGTTGAGAGAGTGTCGTTCACTTAGTTTGGTGATGAAATTTAAAGACAGGAAATTGAAGAGATGGCAGTATGTTCCAAGTCAAAAAGTGCAAGAACTCTTCAGAAAAATCTTTGACTGACTCAAACATCTAAAGCATTTTTACAACTTAACGATGATGATGGGAAAAAGGGGTGGGGGGGGTGGGGGGCGATAACAATAAAAACGAAGGGAAAATAATTATATACAAATACTCGGGAATATCGCAAATGGAGTAATGTGTGGAGGATAGTAAGTACCATTGGTGGTCCGTGATTATTGTTAAACAGACTCGGGAAAAGTGGTCTAATTTCAACATCGCGACTGTGACAGTATACGATATAGTTGACTATTATGAATGATGAATGAAAGTACAAGAAAGGTTTATTGAAAAGTCGCCATATAGCTAGGTCGCAGAGGTGATGAGGTAGTAGGGGAAAACAAGCATGCCTGCTGATATTTTTAGAGTCAAAATTCTGCAAAGCTTCAATTATCCGCGTTATTACGTACGTTGCACAACCGAAAGATCAATGCTATCTCAGTCATGATAGTGACAAGGCAGACAATTGAACCGAAAGTTTGCAAAGCTAGCAATTTTGTAGCGATTTTTTCATTATGTACCATCTCACTTATGTATATCGAATTAAATCCAGCAAGCTGGCTGCCATGAAAACTGCTCTCTCGTGACTCTGGTGATCCAAAGTGGAAACAGAAAATTGGTTCCGGAATTCCGGCGCAGTGATGACGTAGATAAAAGTGACGTCTTCAGAAATATTTTTTTCTTTCTCGATTAATTAAAGCGGTAATGTAAGTGCGCGATACACCGATATAGTAACATGCTGCTTGCTTTCATCGCAGGGTTTCCTGGGTGTAGCTTTTGGTCCAATTAGACGGTAGTTTCCTCAGACGTCACCAGTCGGCAATTTAAGAGGTTACCTTTGAGGATTTCCTCGAAATCGCACGAGCCGTCAGCGCATGTCCTTGAAAAATTATAATATTATAGATATAAAGATTTGGATTGGTAGGGAGTTACTTTCTGCGTAAGAAAGTATTATCATTTACTATAGATTAATATAGCATAATTTCGTAGGGTGGAGCTCCCTTCGATTTTGTCGCAGCAAAGTGGTGGTGTTCTGAAAAAGAGTCATCATCACGTCACATGGAGAAATTACCTTAAGAATATCCTTGGAAATTAAAATTATATCTTATTATTATGTATTCGTTTTATTGCTTACTCAGTTTTGCAGAGTGGTGCTCAAATCGATCGTCTTGCAGCAAAATGGAGTTTTTCTGAAATTACGTCAAGACTACGTCACCAAGAGAAGGGTTCCCTAGATAGCACTGAAACCAAATATTGGCATGTTTCTGTCAGGAAAATATCCATGTGACGTTTTGGTAACGATTCAGCTGCTGCATAATATATTAACAATGCGATAGAAAGATACAATAATTTAATAATATCGTGCAGGACGAGGTTCTCTTCGATTTCCTTGCAGAGAGATGGTAGCTTTCTGACAATGCGTCAAAAGCAGGTCGATAGCAAAGTTTAAATTGAGGATTTCCTTGGAATGGGTGTGGATAAAAATATTGTTGTTTTTTACAAGACGTGACGTAAGGGGAAGACTTGTTCTACGACCATGCATATCTTAAAAAATAGCAACATTATCTTGTAAAAAACAATTTGAACTCCTTCACCAGCAATAAATTATTTACAAATATACGTCATAAATACGTCACCTGGGTGTTTCCCTTCGAGGATTCCCTAAAATCCCTTCAATGACGTTTACTTCTGGGTTTCTGTCGTGAAATGTGACGTTGCAAACATGATTATAAATCTTTAAAAGCGGACCCGTCTTACATTCGTACCTACATAACCTTTCTCAGATTGCTCTTTACATTGTTAGATTTGAAGAATTTCTATTTTTATCATTGGAATGACATGGAAGACGTTGTTTACTCCGACAACAAGCCAATGGAGAGGCTCCTTCAATTTTAAGTGTTTAACGTAGATAATATAATAGAAATAAGCTCTTTAACTTTCCCAAATGCTTGGTCTCGTGTCCATGTCGATAGATGAAGTAAGATAAAGGAGCGGATAGCTCAGTGGGTAAGGCGCTCGTCTGCCAAGCCAAAATAAATCCTTGGTTCAAACCCGTGCAGGTCGGAAAACCCTGAAGTCACCATAACAGTGAATGGGTAAATTCAATACACAAACAAAAAACAGTATGATAAACGAATTTATCATCGACCCCCATAATATAAGAGTAAGAATATATGTTGTATCCTCTTTTTCCTTCTTTAAAAATCAAGGTTGAAAAAGGTGGGTAGTTAGGGTGGTGGGGGAGAGAGCCATACTTTCTCACACTGCGCTCCCAAAATGGGGAATTCTCTCCCCAAAAGCCTTAGAGAGATAGAAAGTTCTGGTAGTCTTAAAAGAAAGCTGAAAACTTTTTGATACTGTGTAATCAGAGGTGTGAGAGATCCATCTAATCTAATCCAATGTCATAATATGTTAAATACGTCTTTTATTTCTATGTGTCTGCTGTGCATTATAACGTATTTCATTGTTAAATTTTAAAGCGTCCTGAGCTTGATTATTATCGGGATGTTGGCGCTATATCAAGAATTATTTATTATTATTATAATTATTACAGTTTTGGACTTACTTCCTTTTCTTGTACACTCTGAAAATGAGGTATGTCTTATACCCGAAATCATCCTGACATTTCCATCATTGGCGATTGAATACTTAGAATTTCCACCAAAAGATTATGCGTGTTCATAAATCATCTTAAAAGCATTGATTTATACTACATCGTGAAATACAAAACATCATCATCACTGTGTATTCATCTCTGGCCATTTCGTTGCTTTTGACGTCTACCGTATTGTATGTGAAATATATTATAACACTATGTTAATAAATTATTCATGTAGTAAAAAACAACAACAGGAGAATTCACACCTAGATATTAATTCTACAATAGTGATCTTATAAAATACCAGTAATTGATATTTGATAACAACATATGTTTTTGTTTCTAATAACAGAAAATGAGTACATGAGTGTTTGAATATCTCTACTTACCACATAAAGCAAGAGATGGAAAGTACTGTTAAAATATTTCTGTTTGTAAGAAACAATGAGAGAGAAGCGTCGTTTTCACTTGGCCTCTTGTTGGTCAATGTACTGGCCCTGGATTCACCCTTCATCTTGTTGGTCAATGTACTGGCACTGGATTCACCCTTCATCTTGTTGGTCAATGTACTGGCACTGGATTCACCCTTCATCTTCCTGCTGTCATTCTGTAATAGATTGATAGAAAAGGGACTCATTGTAAAAATAAAGTTCTATTTCCGTTTCAGGTTATTTTTACATTGTAAATCTTTGGTTGTTAAAATGTATTTGAATGCCTTATTATATGTGTTAAAAACTTCAATAGACTCGAGTTCATGGTTAAAAAGTTATTTACCTTTAGGAAAGTTACCTTTATTTGGGACACCTGGCCATATACTGTATGTTGTACATATATCAGGTGGGCCAACAAACAAAACAACGCACAGGAACTTCCAGCTTCAATATTGCCTCTATTCGACTATCGATTTCATAGAAATTTTCCACAGATCTAGCAACGATATGTGTACAGTGTTGTATGAAAGTTCCCTAAAATCTATCCAAAAACAAACGCACAGCAAATTTTTAACTGAGACGGGTTCCAAGTGGCAAATATCGAAATGTGATTTTGTTCAGTTGTGACTTATCAGAATAGATTCAACGGCCGTTTACGGTTTTTTGTTTGCATTTCAATATTCAAGACTAGTTTCCAGCCAGAGCAGACGACTTACTTCCATGGTGAATAAAATAAAATTAATGATAAAATCACTATAAGTATTGAATAGTGTTTCTCATTTTTTTTCTTCTAATCATATTCTGCGACCAAATTTTTTTATCTAAATTTTCAGTTACATGAATGCTGCGTTAACTTTAGATCCCGTTTTATTCATAGATTTAGACAATAATTTTAATATTTAGATCTAGATCTAAATCTAGACACACACACACACACACACACACACACACACAGACAAACACACACGCACACACACACACACAACACATGCGCGCGCCTGCGAGCGCAAACAGGGGATATTGTGAATATATAAATTGCTGTTCTACATTAAACCTAACCAATTTAATCTTAAAGATGGTATAAACTATTTTCAAAAATTCCCTTTAAACAAGGACAAATAAAATTAATTTGGATTGAATTTGAATTTGAAGAGGGGGGACGGGTTGGTTGGTTAGTAAGTCTACGGCTCCATATGCACGAGGCGATGCGACATTGCTAGTGAATATTGCCGCTTCAAATATCAATCATTATGAAAATCATTTATGTACATACCAATACCTTATAAGCGGCTTGACAACGCGAACAAGGAGATGGCTTTTCATAAATCATTTTACATGTATCTTCATTGATTGAACTTTAAAGTGGCAACATCACTAACAGTGTAGCACAAAACTGCCCCTGTAAGCAAAAACCACGAATGGTCAAAAAAAAATTATAATAAAAAATTCTGATTTTTTTATCATATTATCAAATATTTCATAGCGCATCTTTCGGTAAAAAAGGTAATTGCCTTATCTCATTTCCTTCTTACGCAATAAAGCATTCGTCGTTCTTCCTTACACCGACGCGCTTCACGTCAACCGACAGTGTAAGCAGGAACGACGAATTCGTCGTTCTTCCGTACATTCCCTCGGCTGTTTCATGTGCTGACTGGCCAATCGGGACCATTGGCGTATCGTTAACTCGCGATTGCGGTGGTCAGCTTGAGATCAAAAGAATCCTTAGCCAATGACATGCATGAACTTATCAGAACAGACGGAAAGAAAGTTTTAAAAATCAAGTAGGTGTAAAGACAATGATTATCCTCACAAGAGACTTTAAAAAAAAAAAAGAAAAAAGAATTATCACAAAGAATTGAAGTTAAGATGATAGGAATGTCAAAAGAAATGACACGGAAAAGATTTTTTAAAAAAGAAAAAAAGTGAGACATTTTCTAGACATGAAACCCAAAACAAAATAATGACAAAATTAGAAATGAGCGTGGTAGACAAAGATCAAATTGAGTTACTTTGAAGTATTAACTTGGAAGCTGATAGGTTCCAATCAGTATAATTATATTGATTGTAATGACATTTTTAGGATGCGGCTAATGCTAAAATTACTCATTCACTTTATTAACATATTCTCCTTCTTTTCCTTCTAATTCTTCTACCTCTCCTCCATCTCCTCAATCTCCTCCATCTCCTCCATCTCCTCCATCTCCTCCATCTCTTCCACCTCCCCCACCTCCTCCACCTCATCCACCTCCTCCATCTCCTCCATCTCCTTCATCTTTTTCTTCTTCTTCTTCCTGTTCCTCTTCTCCTCCTTCTTCTCCTTTTCCTCCTCCTCCCCCTCCTTCTTCTCCTCCTTCAACTCCTTCTCCTTCTTCTTCTCCTTCTCCTTCTTCTTTTTCTTCTTCTTCTTCTTCTTTTTCTTCTTCTTCTTCTTCTTCTTCTTCTTCTTCTTCTTCTTCTTCTTCTTCTTC
>JASKDV010209065.1:0-10412 GCA_032466395.1 Aegires albopunctatus
TTGAGTTAAAATGTTAAGTTCCCCAATAGTCATTATTGAACGGAGAGTTAGACCAATTTTTTAAGGCACACAGATTCGCGTGGTAGTTTTGCCAAATTGATTTCCATAACGATTCTCGCCGGATCTAAATAGATCTAAATCTAGTTGCTCATTCATTGCTGGGTTAACAGGGAAGTCACCCACACAAACATATAAATAAAATGTGAATAAATATAGTAAAATAAATGAATAAAAACTTGATCAAAATAAAAAATAAAATAAAAAAGAGCACAATAAAAAAAAGATGATGTCTGTTATATTTCTCTAAATCTCCATGTGAGGTTTGGTAGATGTAGGTTGGATAATATGTAGAAATTAGCTTTTCTTCCGACAAAAATAGCTTTTGTCAAAAAATTATTCGCTGTAAAAATTGTGAATACACTCATGAAATTACTTTGAATCAATACGCAAACATAAAGCATCCAGTAATTTATGGTTTAAAACTAATGGACTCCCATTTTGTTTCCCCCGCTTATTGCTGTTGACGATATTCACAGAACCTGCTATCTTCAAGAATTAACGTTTTTGAAGCCACTTAAGCTCTTTGATAGTCTAAAATTGTATGGTTTGCTGCCCCGTTTGCATAAAATGTGGTTGAATATATAACAAAAACAGTTGTTAAATCACGACCTGATCAAATGTTAGTTTTCTGCAGGTTTTACTCCAAACCTGGTTAAACCGAAATCAAACAAAGTAGGTATTGTTTTAAAAAGTTTTCCTCACTGATAACATATCATATTCAATGAAAGAACAAATGTCCCAATAGTGGTCCTAAAGTCTCTTGATAAAGTATGCATTAAGAATAAAAGGTAATTCAATACTACTCTACTAAATCATCAACTACTCACAACAAGACGTGGTATCATTGGTCTTTCAGCTGGAGCAAAATCTGCAATTACACCCTGATTCAAACAAAGGCATATTAAAAATGAGATGATCATGAAAGAATGGAAAAGAAATAAAGGACTTTATTTGAAGTAGAAAAAGACTTATCTCCGCAGTTAGATTATAGGAAGAATAAGAAGTAAGAAATACAATATCATAGCTGCCAACTTTTCAGAAACCAATATCATACTTTCCATTCCGCGCGGCCTTATGCTAACATCCATTTTCTCGAGATGAAAAAAACCCGTAACAATAAATAGAATCATCAGCATTGTTAATATTAAGTTTGCTTACCGTCATCATTGCTGTTTCAAGCCTAATTAATAGGGAGGAAGTGACCGAATCAGAATTTATTACCCAAGATTAAATTAATAAGATTATCAATCATGTTTCTGTTTGGTCAAAACCATACACAGTATAATTTTATCCTATTGGTTGGCAGCTATGCAAGATATATCTGATTTCAATTTAAAACTTCTAAAAGGATTCAAAGAAACATTAAAATGAGGGCATCTGATAGTATTTCCCACACCTTCTTCCCAATAACCGACAAATTAATTTAAGTAAATTAAGCCAATCTCATGGGATTTTATTGAACATTTGGAAAGTTCAAATTTTATATTTTTCTAAATGCCCTCTAAAAATTATTTTGCCCATCTAATCATTGTGGAATAAGATTGATATGCAGAAGGAATGGAAAAATTAAATAAGTAAAATCAACCTCAGAATTACAAGTAAATACCAACAGTGATGCATGCATAAGGATAGAGTCTATATTACGATTATTTTACATTTACATGACAGCATGATGTGCAATACTTTAGTATTACAATTGACAATTATATCAATGCAGATCAAGCAAAGGCCTGAGCATATGCCTATACTACACCTATTTTGAAAAAGGTAGTCAATATGCCTTGTTATGCAACCGTCAATTCAATGACTGATTAATTAAATAACATATCCAAGAAGAAAAGGGTAGCCAACCAAAAAATATTTACCTCTGTCACACGATTTCCTGGAGTACTGGGACAAGATGGAATGCAAGGAAGGGGAAGCTTGTCTTTACATTCAGGGTGACAAACAGCACGACAGTCTTTACAAAACAAAGATGATAGATCCTAATAATTACGAACTCTTGCTTCAGGATATATTGATATTAAACTTGTAAAATTACAAATTTGTAGGTTAATGTAAAGATCATAAATATCTAACCAATGATTTTATTTTTTATCAATGTTGAGTCATCTGATAAGGCAGAAGCATTAAGGTAAACTTACATCATCATCTATAAAGGGAAACAATAGCATTGTATCAAATTTGAACAAAATTGAGAATGGATCCTGACTTAAAACTAATTCAATGCACCCCTTCACTATAATACATTCTAAAATTATTACCTTTGCATTTCATCGCTGGCTTACTGAAACGAATTCTTCGACCACACTGAAATGAATGATAACAGCTATAATTAAAGAAAAACTGTGACATCATGTTTCATATCAATCAAGACATTTAATAAAACATTAAACATCAACAAGTATAATGTAAAGACATGTATTAGTTGGAAATACATTCCAATAAGCCAAAAGACAATCATTAGCTTAAATGAAAATCACAAAACTTACTGGTACACAAGTCTCAGGCTTCAAGATTGTCTTGGAAATGAAAATATGAACTCTGTTTAAACCACGACCTGCTGAACTAGCTTTCCTCAAAAATGGGGTGCTATAAGAATGGAGAGAGAGAGAGAGAGAGATTGAGATAAACATTGAAAAATTTGCATCAGGGTTTGGTGTCTTCTGTAATTATTCAAATCACTACAATGCTACCAGATCCCTAATTAAATTTACAGAAAGTCAAAGAGGCAAATATGAGTATCTCGTGACAAAAATGAGCATTGTGTGAATTATCAGTAACTTGCCATTAACTCTTAACGTTTCCAAGATTTTCTTTCTTTGTGAAATTTGTTTAGACCCTGAAATTTTTATCTTTAAATATCTTTTGACTAAGTACTACTGCAAGGATGCCAGAAATGTTTGTAGATTGTTGTTGTAACGATTTTGTTTGTTTGTTTGTTTGTAAGACATGAAGACATGCAAACGAGCAAAATTAATGGATTCTATGTTCACAGAAATAAGCAATAATTCACATGAAACAATAAACACTAATAATGACAAAAATTTCACTCTTAGTTCAGACTCATAGTTCTACATTAAAAGTTAGCCATTATACATAATAAAACTAAATTCAGCTAAATACAATTGTCAGCAATCTGAAAAATAATACAAGAAAATAAGGTTAAAAATGGGGAATATACATACAAACATCAAAGACAATATTACAGATAAAAGCACCTTTCTTTGATAAATAATCTTCTGAATCATCAAAATTAGACATTAATACAGTGGTTCCCAACCTGGGTTCCATCGAACCCCAGGGGTTCGGTGAGTCAGTCTCAAGGGTTCGGCTGAGCCTCCACTTCAGAGGTCAAGACACACCCGACTCATTGTGTAAATTCGTGATGACGCTCCCAAAGGGTTCGGTGAATGGGCATATGAGACTAGAATGTTGAGTACCTCAAAAATGGTTAAGAACCACTGCACTAAGACTATAAGCGATCTTTCTAGAATGTATCTTAATTCATTCAACCCTAAGAACGAGTATACTTGGTTTCAGCGAACATAGCATAAACCCAAAAGAAGCTCAGGCTCTTTTAAAAGGGCGTTCCCGGTATGATCTGACCATGCGCACGCTTTATAATTTTGTCAAGCGCTATTCAATGGCAGCCGTCAGGCGCACGCCAGGCCAACGTCTCGAGAAACAGACTTTGACTTATTAAATTGGAAATTTCCAGTTGTTTTCCTAAATAACGAAAGTAGTTGAATAGTATTTTTAGATTCCAGCCAATGAGATTGCAAGTTTTATTTACCTCAGAGCTCTTCCCGCCGATTTGTTATACATTGATAAAGAGAAGCTATTTCACCGTGTTTTGGTTCAACACACTATGTGACCTATGTGACCTAGATTTTTGTATTGTGAGTCAATGCCAAGCTCACGCTGAGGCAATGCTAAAGCTATGACATAGCGAGCTTTTCTTGGGTTAAGCCCTACAACCGACTTTACTCGGTTTTGTGTATGTACTGCACAGTACGTTTCAAAAGCCGTAGAATCTGAGTACCTGCCTGACTGCCAGCCGTAGGGCTGAATGAGTTACGTAATTTGGATTCTTTGAAACATTCAATAAGTGACAAATTTGTTTTTGAAATTGATCTTTTATATAAGCAATTAGAAATAAATTTTTCAATGATCTATATAAATCTTTAGTTATAATTCATATTTTGATAATTCCTTCAGATAATGTCAACCATAAATCATTTATCAACATACAAGGCCTATTTAGATACAAGCTCCAATAAATGAAGTCATTGATAACAGGTAGAGCTCTATAAATCAACATCAGAAATCCAAGATGTAGGACAGAGATGACTCAAGGTAAATCCCTTAAAATTTTTAATACTTTAGTAATCATTTTGATATAAATTCATTTATGAGGCAAAACTTTCTCCATAAACCCATAAAAAATCACAAAAACTTCAAAACTTATACAACATAACTTAATCTAAGCTTTGCATAATGGCGCCATGACATCGATGATCGGGATCAAAATTCCATTTTTGGATTAATAAAAGTATTGATACAAGGTTTATATATTTGTAATTAACTCTGTGTTTTCCTAGCCTCTCTTTCTTTTTAGGGACGCAATTCATGCTACATCAGCGTGACTGCAAAAGAAGGCCAGTCAGAACAAAATTATGGAATTTTCCACACAAAAAAGTTTGAAGAAAGGTTCGCAATGTAAATTGATAGGTTTCCAACTGATATGTGCGTAGTCTTTGATCTATTTGCGATCAAGTGTAGTGACAGCTTAAATTGTGTGGAACTACACAAGTTGCATAGTACTAGGTAGGTATGTATATCTCTAAGAATCACATTATTACGAGATATCTCTGCATGACTTTGCTCTAATCAAGTAAAATTCAAACATTTTTTCACATATGGATCTATAAAATTATCACCAGTACAATACAATATTCATAATAGTAATAAGTAAGAATTATACTTACTCAGGTGTATTTTTCAAGATACTTTTTCTTGGCTTAGCATTGAAATTAATGTTGTTTTGGTTGGCATTACCCCACAGGTCATCCTCACTATTACAGTCTAATGAAAAGAACACATAACAAAAGTAAATAACCACAAGTCCATAAAAATTTTTTTTAAAATCACTCTCGAATAAGAATTATTTGTACAACGCTTAATAAACATTCCAAAGACTGCATGGTGAAAGTTGTGTTACCTCTAAAATTGCTTTCTTATGAAACTACATTTGAAGGTGGAGCAGTTCTTAAAGAGGATTGTTTACAAAGTCACACACACACACAAAAAAGAGAGAAATAATAAAGAAGATAAGAAAAGAAGAACAAGTTGAGGCCATAAACAGCTCTTGAAATCAACAAATAAGACATTCCACAAAGGACTCACCATCCTTAAGGTTACCATGCTTATCAAGAGTTGGTTCACTAAAACTTTTATTCAGCTTGGGGATATTAGTTTCAACAGTAGCAGATGGTTTACCATCAGCATCTACTGTGATAGTTGCAGTTACAAATGATGAATTTGGATCCTCCTGAAAAAAAATCCCACAAAATGGCTTTTAACGATTCAGCAACTATATATATAGCAAAATATGTATTCAAAATTTAACCTAGAGCTCTTTCGATCAAAAAGGACTATGAGTAAAGTGGGAGGTCTGATGCTGTTGATCTATACAATTTTAGAACCATCCAGGGAGAGGATTACTATTACTAAATTGCTAATGTAGCTGACTAGATTAATTAAGAAAAACATCTAATCCTGAAAAAACAATTCTCTGATCTTTACCAAGCAATAAAATAAAACAATCTAGATGCCATCAAATCACTAAACAAGGTAGTCATGAAGTAAACCCACCTTTTCATTTCTGTGACGCTTGGGAGGTGTGTCATTTTCAAATTCCATCGGAGGTGCTGAAGGCCGCTTCCAGTTTCTTCCACTGCGAAGACGGGACTCGCCCAATATGTCCTCCTCTGTTTTGTCATAGCTTACATCAGAGAGAAATGAGGCTGATCTTTCCATGATTGTATTCAACCTAAAAGAAAAAAGTCAAAAGGTGACAAATGAAAACTTTATAAACAGAATAGGGGTAAAAGGAAAACCAATACATTCTACCATTTTCACCAACCGTCGTTAAACCAAAACTTTTGCTGGGAACAAAATAAATCTCTCTTTGCTCTCTATAAGAGATCTGACAATTCGTTATTCAAACTCTAGCAATCATTTTTGGTAACAAGTTTAGTATCTTCAGTAAATATATCATTCATTAATCTGACAGATGCACATGCATGGCCCTGGTTGAAACACCATGCTGTTACAAAGACAATAGTGTATGTGTATGTCAAAAGGAGAGTCTATTCTAAACCTACACTGCCAATAACTGTGATAGACAGGAAATCCCTTCCACCTATTAAAACAAAAGAGAGTTAAAATTGCATTTTATATATCGCTTATCGCCAAGGGACCTTGGCCTCTTATAAAAAACAAGAAATAATATCAATACAACTTGGCTCTTAATCAATTGTACACCCACCTTGTTTGGTTACCACTTTCATTTTGATAACTTTGCCTTCGACTGTTGGCAAATGCTGCCAGTCTTTCTCTGTCATTTTCATGCAGAATGCTTTTACTGTTTTTGTCATTTAGCAGCTCTCTGATGACTCCAATTTGACGTTCCTATAGAAATAACAATAGCCTGTTTCTAAAGCTTAAACTAGTGAGGAGCAAATTCTATCAACCATTGCCAATTTTAGGAAGACAAAAATTAAATTACGGAATTTAAAAACTAATACAATATATTTGACGCAAAGATAATGAATAGTATAATAATTAATAACAACATATATATGTGTGCAATTGTTAAAAGAAATTGACATGGTGCATCTACACCACAAAAAACAAGAAATGACTCACAATTTCAGATAAACAATAATCTAAAAATAAAAGAATGATAGCTCTTTCAAATCTCTTATCTCAAATAACCAAAGTGTTTTTCAATGTTTTCACATCCGGTTGATGACTCTTTACATTACAAATTCTATACATATTCCAAAGCAATTTAAATAAATTAGGTATTCTCCTGATGAATGAGCCACACAGACTCTTAAAATAAATGTATTCATAAACTATCACCTATACAAATTCATCAATCTTATTATTATAATTACCATATCATCCTTTTCATGCTCTGCAACCTTGCGTCGTTGAAGTTCATATTCAACTTGCACTCTAAAGAATGAAAATATGTGGGTGGAGGGAAGAAAAAAAGAACCCCATAAATAAGAAATAATTATAGGTCTTACATTTCTTAACAACAAAACCTGAAACTAGACTCTTAAAACCAAAGGGAAAGAAACAGAATAAAAACAATTTGCTTCCCATTTTCTTTTATTAAGGTCATATCAATTCCATTAAATTTCAACGTCAAACAATTCCAACAAATCTTACTTGGCATGTTTGAGTTGTGTGTCTAAGGTGGCTGCCTCCTGTTCATGATGCTTGAGCCTATCTTCCAGTCTGTCATTTTTCTGTTCAGCTCCAAGCCACTTTTGCCGTAAATCATCTTGATTCATAGCAAACGCCAAAAATTCTGAGCAGAAATATAAAATGGAGATTTTACTAACTTGAAACAGTGTCTGTTTATTTGTTATTCTGTCAGTCAATCATCAAAGGATTTTCAGTGATAATAATAATAATACAAATAATATTAATGTTATAATTAAAACGGTCAAAATTACATTGACACTTTCAAGAACATATCTACAGTACCTAGAGATACCAAATTTGGGATACACATAAAATAATATTCTTTAGTGCATGGTCCAGCCAGATTTTTTATTTAAGGATTTATTATTGTTTAGAAAATCAGAATCAATTCCTATAAGAACTGCGCTTGGAATCCAATAAACTCTCCGTTTGAAATTATGTGCATTGCACATGTGCCTCTTTCTTTTCATCACCTTCTGATGCCATCTGCAAAGTTTTGATTTTGCCTTTTATTGACTTATCGCATTCTTTACTCAGAAAGGTGACCTGTTCCATAGAAGATAACAAGCCGGAAAAACCAATATGCATACAAAAGTTTACTGAAAGCAGGGCTGGCTGTTTCTAGTTTCACTGCATATGCGCCTTGGTTTCTACAAATTTTGATTAAAAAAGGTCCTTTTAAATAATATTATTATTATAAAAACAAGGCCGAAATTATGTTGACACAAGTTGCGAAAAAAAACTACAGCACCTGGAGGCTCCAAATCTGACATGCATGCATAATAATTGGGGGCGTCAGTGGCCTAGTGGTTAACAGAGTTCAAACAAGAGAAACTCAAAACGACATCGGTCGGCTGAGTGACTTGATGGGATCATATCCCGATAGACGCAAATTTTCTCGATAACCACTAGTCATTGGCTGTGTGTCCTTATGTAACACTTTGTCCCATCTACCTCACTCGACTCAGGTGTGAATGAGTACTTGGCCGTTAAGACAGCGTTGTCCGTGTCCGAAAATTGTAATCGCAGGTTGTCAGTCTTGCCTTGTGTGTTCTGTGTTGCTGTCGATCATGGAATTATAATTGTCATTGTAAAGCGCCTTGAGCACGGCTACGCTGTGGATATGTGCGCTATATAAAAACGACTTTTACTTTATTCAAAAGTTTACTTTCCTAATTTGGTTTTCTATTATCATATTGTGGTAAGCTTTAGCAAGTTAGCCCTAGCGCTTTTAGCAATTTTATCTTACATTTCTTACCATAGAAGATGTATCCTCACTTAAAATTAAGAACAGAAAACAGCGATCTAGATCTAGATCTTAGCGATGCCATGGTAGCCAAATTATCTGTATCTTCTGCTTTGGGGATTTAGAGTAGGCCTGTGAGTATAATAAAAGTTTCGATCTGACTATTGGTTAAGTTAGCCAACTAATTTTCCTTTTTGCCTGTAGAATTATTGTATACAATATAAACGTTATAAAGATAAAAAAGTAAAAAGATCTCATATATATAGCGCCCAACCCAAGGAACCTCAGCTCTAGACGCTTTACAATAACTTTCAACTTCCCCTGGCCGACAGCTACATAGAACATATAGGACAAGACTGGCAGCCTGTTAGGCGAAATTACAATTTTCGGACACGGACAACGCTGTCTTAACGCCCAGGTACTCATTCACATCTCAGTCAAGTGAGGTAGATGGGACAAAGTGTCTTACCTCTAAGGACACACCGCCAATGACCAGTGGCTATCGAGAAAATTTTGTATCTAGCGGCACACGATCCCACCAAGTCACCCAGCCGACCGGTGTCGTTGAGTGGAGCCGCTTAAGTTTCTCGTGTTCGAACTGTGTTAACCACTGGGCCACTGACTTCACGTTATGTAAATATCTTACTTGAATTCTCGAAAATTGATATGCGTTCTTTTCTCATCCATCCCTCCAACAATAAGAGGAAACATTGATTTACTTTGATAACAGCCACTGGATGAAAGAAGGGAAACGACGACGATAAAAAAAAATTATATTCAATACAAAAACAACGAACATGGTGGATAGAACATGAGAAATGGGGAAGGAACATAAAGAGAGAATGGATGACAAGGGAGAAAGGATGATGAGGGGGACTGATGGTGGTGGTTGAGCTTAATGTTTCCATGTCCAAGTAATTTGTAAAGACGTTCGTTATCACTTACGCCTACACATTATGGGTAGATGTAGAATTAGGAATTTTAAACCCGCCAAACACCAATGGTATAAAGCTTTTAGGATTTATAATCTCAATTGAAATTCTTTGAAACGAGCCTTATTATAGGCTTACAGAGGACAATATGGGCATAGCTTATCCTAATTTATGTGCCGTAAAATGAGATATGGGGGTTGCTTTTCTACCTCCAGAAAGAAAGATGTCAATGTATAGCATTTATGCAATGGAGGTATTATTATTTATGCTCAATGTGTACACCTGCAGAATCCTAAAAGATATATGAATTCAAAGAATTTGGAAATAATATTTTGTGAAGTACGGTATGGATCTACGGCACCGTACATAGTCTACAATTTCATTTAGATTAGGATGTCCCCGAATGGCAGATGTAAACGTGAAAAACTTTTAATATAAAGTTATTAAATTCTTATCAAATTTGGAAATATCTTATGATATCCAAAGGCATTATAGAAACCAAATTTTTGCTATATTGAAATGAGCGTAAATAAAAATGGAACAATTCTTAATGGCGATCAATATTGTGAAAACATCATTATATATATAAGCTGGGTACCCGGCTTCGCTCGTGGAAAAAGAGTACTTGGATGCATTAGTTAAGAATAAGATATTGCTGTCCACTCCGC
>JASKDV010209076.1:0-10411 GCA_032466395.1 Aegires albopunctatus
AGCGAGGGGGGGGGGATGGGGGGGAGGAGGAGGCCGATGGCTGACACAGTATTTGACAGGGACATCACCGGAAGTTGACATCCGGGTGGTAACGTTATAATGGCAGTCTCAAATTAGTAACAGTTCTACACTCAATCTGGTCACATTAATCGAATGAAAATTTCAAGGAAGGGATATTCCTTGTCGAAAATAAATAAGATTTCAATAACTAGATTAAAGTTCATAATATCACCATTTTGTTTGCATTATATTATTAAGCAAGCTAACTACGTAAGTGTTATGTGACTATGCGTACTATCATAGGCAGAAACAATTTCAAAAATATATTGCCGCAGTATTATAGTCACAGGCATATTATTATGTGACTTCTGTTTTCTTAAATATCCGCAAAATGTATAATTACATGATGCAACATGTAAAACCATTTTCTCACCCCTCTCTCTCTCTCTCTCTCTCTCTCTGTCTCTCTCTCTCTGTCTGTCTCTCTCTCTGTCTCTCTCTGTCTCTCTCTCTCTCTCTCTCTCTCTCTCTCCCCTCTCTTTCTCTCTCTCTCTCTCACACACACACACAAACACACACATACACATAGTAAATAAATGATTCTAAAATATACACACTAACAACAACAGTAACAACAATCCTTGCAAGTTCGTGTATTACATTGTTGAAATATAGGAAACATATTCAATAAACTCAAACATACAAGCACATAATACACTTACTTCAACACATAAAACAGAACCTCAGATAGAGCAAATCTTAAAGCATAAACCACTAAATTCCTCCTAATTTAAATACGATATTCGTTGATATTTCACAAACGTTAAAAGAAAACAATACTTTAGTATTAGGATACAATTTTATTCACCCCACACAATAAACACACTCTCTCTCTCTCTCTCTCTCTCTCTCTCTCTCTCTCTCTCTCTCTCTCTCTCTCTCTCACACACACACACACACACACATACACTTACGCACACACACACACGTAAACGCAAACTCACATATTCAGAGGATTGCATACCAGATGGGCCACCTGGAGGTCTTTGCCAGAAAGTTTTGGTGGAAGTCAATTACGGTAAACAGCCGGATAATGTTTTTCCTCGGTATATCTGGAATTTGCGATAAGAATGTCTTGCTAACCTTGGCATCGAGGATAGGCTTAATGTCTGAGATGCATTTGATTCCCTTTTCTCATAATGAAACTGGATATCTTTCATCCTAATCATGATTGTTTCCTTCAAAATTTGCAAATACATAATATTATCATTGTATATCTACAAGTTTTGATTATCATACCCCTTAAGGAAACATGATAATGTTTTAGAAAGTCTATTGTATGCAACCAAACTTAAATATTTTGACAGGGAAGACATAAAGTTAAAATGTGCAACACTGTCTCTTTCAGACAAAATGCTACAGACAAGATTTATAATATTATGCTTAAACTAATTCGAGACAGCATAAATTTAACAACAAAGGTAAAAAAGACCCAACAACAACATAAAAGTAGCCTCGCCTTATATTGTGTTTATATCCAAGGCTGTTCTCAAGACGCCTTACAATAGCTGTAATAATATAATTCCTTGACAGACAGCAACATATAAAACATGGGATAAAACATGCAGCCAATTTGGCGTGAATACATTTTTAACACTGAAAACACCGTCCTAATGGTCAGGTGTTCATATGTCGACTAAAGTAAGTGGGTCGAAGTATTGTACCTAGGGACACATCAGGATTACCTGTAGAAAGCGTGAACATTAAAATTTCAGCTCTTGGGATTCGACGCCACCGTGTCACTCAGTCAACCTGAGACGTTAGAGTGACTTTTGAAATGACTTGCCCCCTAGCAACACCATCGCCGCTGTCGCCATCATCATATTCACGAAAATCATCGAGTAAGCAGCAACAGGAATCAAAACGGAAGAACAATTATAAATATAATTCATGGACGTTTATTACGTGGCTTATATTAATCGACCGTTCATAATGACGTCATAAAGCTTCCATCAAACTGTAATGGTTTGGAAAGAGAAATGGCTAAAGGCATGTTTCGATAGCCCATCGACTGATCTCTCACGATTTGTTCTAACCGCAAAGCACATCCGTCGATTACGCAAACTGGATTACTAATTTGTTCTTGTAATGTACGGCTTAAATGAGGTTAACAACACTCTTAGTTATAATTGATTCTTAGATTCATTAATTACAGTGAGAAACGCCTGACGAAGCAAGGTACTTGAGGTCAATATACAGAACTCTTCCGTATATTGACAAGGAAATCAACATTTA
Organism: Aegires albopunctatus; assembly: GCA_032466395.1. Lineage (NCBI taxonomy): Eukaryota > Metazoa > Mollusca > Gastropoda > Nudibranchia > Aegiretidae > Aegires > Aegires albopunctatus. The sequence goes on from JASKDV010209076.1 coordinate 2,296, forward strand.
CTTGAAAGGCAGGGAACGCTAGTCTTGGACATAGTCCACAAGAAGGATCACAATATGCTTAAAATAAGGTGAGTCTATCCATTGCTCTATTGCATTCATGAAACGTCTACGCATGTAATCACAAAAACAGATTAAAAATAAATTGAACTTCATATTACTGGACATATCATGTGCTCACCCCTTATTTACGGGAATAGAACTCTGAATGGACTTTCTATTTGTAAGAGACGATTTTTGACAAAAACCGTCAAGGTGTTCTTAGAGTCTGCTTTGACTTAAAACTCGTTTAGGATTCGTTGAATTATAGATGTCTAGAGAAAGACCCTATGTTCTTGATCCTTCATGGTATTTGTCAGGCTGCAGCCTTTGTAGCAGAAGGATATACTTTTTTTTTGTTTTTTTGGAAGAATGATAGTGGCGTGCTTGGTCATGGCTTAACTTTGCGTAATAATACTGAAAAAACAACAATTTTATAATATAACTATAAGATGCGAGGATATTATGTAACTTATTCCCAGTACCGGTTAAATGTAGAGTCTATAGTAACGGGAAGTTGAAGACCATTCTTCTATACGACATGATTCAACAGGCGATCCAAAAAGTGTTGTTGTAGTAAACGTCATCGATTGTTTGGTGGAGTTTTCCAGCCGGGAAATTAAATCTTAACTGTCAATCACACACACACACACACACACACACACACACACACTCTCTCTCTCTCTCTCTCTCTCTCTCTCTCTCTCACTCCATCCACCCTCTCTGCCCCCCTCTCTGCCCACCTCTCTCTATCTCTCTCTCTCACTCACTCTCTCTCTCTATCTCTCTCCCCCTCTCTCTCTATCTCCATCTTTCTCTCCTCTTTCTCCCTCCTTTCAAATTTTCCTCCTCGTTCAAATATTAGTTTTTTCTACAAAGTTATTACGTAATGTCTCCGCAATTAAGGAATCACAAAAACTGATATAATTCTCTGTGATTTGAAGAAAGGGAAGGCGATAATCTGAATATATTGCTTGACTTGCTAGTAAGGTTGTGATGGACTTAAATAACCTTGAATAGAAGAAGACGGATGCTGGTGCTGGTAGGTATTAATGGAAGGCATTGAAATTAAGCTGCTGGAAGTAGCCATGATATGGATACATTACAGAATGAAGACCGTCTCAATCTCATAAATTGTCATAAGATCTATCAAAATGTGTCGAGGTGAAACGTATTAAGGTCTTGTTTCATACATTTTCCTAAAGTAGTCCAATAACGCTAGCTTTAATAATGCATGATGTAAAATGGAAATGAAATTTAAAAATGTGAATGGCAGGCATTAGTTATTACTGTAACTGTATCCGATTCCTGGCCAATGGATATACAAATGTATTCAAAGACTATCATCTTTAGACACTGCTCATTAAGATTACAATATTACTCTATAATATTTCGTGAGGTTACCGGCCGTAATCACAGACTATGCGCAAAATTTAAGCAATGCGGAAGCGTAAATAGCCTTTATGTATGTTTAACTTCGTAGTGGTAAGTGGAAACTTCAATTGTGTTTAAAGTTACGAAAGCATTACTGGCCTAAGAAGCCATGTCATACGTTCGCACAGCAAGCCTTGAAAAGAAAAGAAAATTTCGTAAACATTGATATAACAAGATTGATGGAATAGCAACGATTGTCAAAGACCATAAATTAATTGGGGAGTCCTTGCAAAGATATCATTTTCATCCGATAGCGAAAGTAAAGTAGTAATTGACTACATATCTAAACTACCATTCAACCGTCCGGTGGCCCTTTTTCTGTCATCTTCATTGAGATTGTCATTCGTTACAATAAAAAATCGCGAAATAAATTCCTTACTAACTTCTTCGTTGATTTAATGCTCTCCGTTAAAATTAACATTCATCCGTTTGGTCGGAATTGCCCATTCAGCGCATGTGCGGCACTGTAGGATGGTAAAAAGTAAACGATGCTTACGAACCCCTTTAGCGCGATGTAAGTCGAGCTAAGTCGAGAACCATACGTAAATTGCGCATGATATAAGTTTACGGGCATAATATGTCACTTATTTGGAATTTCTCTGACAGCATTTTCTTATGCCCAACCCGAGAATCTTTGAAGGAGTCGGATTTCAGTAGTAGCCACTACACACACACACACACACACACACACTCTCTCTCTCTCTCTCTCTCTCTCTCTCTCTCTCTCTCTCACACACACACACACACACACTCACACTTCTACACACGAATACACACACGCACAGACACCTGCATTCAGGCGCCCTTTCTATCTTTATAACATTCACATTTTGAAACAAGCATCGGGCATTTTAACACTGTTCTTCATATCAAAATATTAAGATTTTCGTTTCATATAATGATTATCTTTTTTAAAAGGCTTGTTTATCATCATATCATGCAAGTTTCTGATTCTTTTTGTCTTATCTTTCATCTTACTCTATAGTTTGATATCTTTTTTTTTATAGAACTAAAATGGAAACGCAGAGCATCTCTGTTAACAGACAAAAAGGCTGTTCAATCGAATCGCTTGCGGTCTGGCTGATGTAGTAATCCAATTTGTCTATCGATAGAACTTGTTCACACTTTTTACCCTCTTCTTTCTGAAACTGAAAAAAGAAGGTGCGGTGCCATCATGATATAATTTACTAGATAGAATTTCCGTTGCAACCCGCATTATTCCACTTTCTGTTGATAAAGCCAGCTGGAAAGGGTCATGGATTTGTCAGGTCGCCAGTTATGCATTTTAGATATAATGCTCGATCATTAAAGGAAGTTTATCAAAATTGGTACATAATCTGCCAAAGACCAGGTTCACTTGGTCTTAAGTTTCTGGGGGAAAATAGCTAATAATACATAGGAAATTCACAGGGATTTCTAACCAGCTGATTGTACGGGTGCTGATTAACATTAATGTGACACCTGTCAGGGGCAAGGTAAGGGCATCCCTATATCAACTGAGGTTACCAGAGACGAATCGATTATGATCCTCCGGAGACAATGCGAGGGTGATAATCCAAAGCATCCCTGTATGGAACTTACTCTCTTACTGATTTTAACACCCACTTTGCAAGTTTTAGATTTCTATTGATTATAATGCGAGTGAGATTTAATGACGATCGTTAGCGGTTCAGGTATAGTGGGTATTGTTTACAAGTATAACAATGTGGCGTTCAGTAATCTATGATAACCTTTGGTCGATGATAGGACAGGTAAACCTTGTCTTGTCACCTTATCCACCAAAGCAAATAACAATAAGGTAATTCAAGTAACTCAATTACTTACTATTACGCAATCACCAAACCCCCATCACCCCCCCCTCTCTCTCTCTCTTTCTCTCTCTCTCTCTGTCCTATTTTTTTCTCTCCCTGCCTTTTATTTTATTTATCAGCTCTTTTAACACACTCATTTTCCCACTTTCTCGCTCTCTTTAGCCCCCACCCTCCATCCCCCTCTCCCGTTTATAATTGCCAATAAATACATCATTTACTCGTGCTCACCCAGGTGAACGTTCAGTTTCTCCTTCTATTCTGAGCTCCTGGCTTTTTCTTCAAAGATGTCTGGTTGAAACCTTCCAAGTATTTCTCCATTTTCTTCATACTTTTTCTTCCATACACAGCCCTTTAGTCAAGCCAAAGACTCCATTTACCCAAGTCAATATTGACTCCATCTCCCGTCAAACTCAATGTCGCAGGCCAATCAACCAATCGTAGTGCTACACGTAAAACCATTCTTGGAATATGTGGTCAACACCACCCTTTTTGTGGGAAGGCGTGGACATTTTGGCCGGATTTTCGCGTTTGCTAGAAAAGCATCCATTTTTATTCTGTCTTCTGATAAACCGCAGATCAAAAATGTTGCCCGTGATGATTAATCCGAAAGATAAAAAGGCAAATTGAGGAGAAAAACCAACATATCTCTATTTCATTTGTGTGTGTGTGTGTGTGTGTGTGTGTGTGTGTGTGTGTGTGTGTGTGTGTGTGTGTGTAAATTGTCCAGTTTTCAAGGGGTTTCCGTGTGCTTCAATTTATGGTTTATTTTTCTCTGTTCAGCATGTTCACTTATGATGATTTGCATGTTAAATATTTGATAGCTGGAAGAAAAGCAAGCCGGATCACGTCATGACAGGAGAGATGCCCATTTTTAGCCGTTTATCAGCTGATATTTATCGCGGGCAAGTACACAAGAAATCATTGTCTTTAAATGTTTATAACAATGATTTATTATCTACTATTGTTGTCCCGCTTTTGTCAACATTTTTTTTAATCGCATGATGCTGCTAACTATCAACAAGGATTTCCTACTATGATCAGAGGCTTTTTCACACATCATTTTAAAACACTTGTACTCCTTATTCTTCAAGTGAAACGTTTTACATACGTATGCTGCTTCGCATATAGTAAAATGTTACGACACCTGTAGGATGTTTCCATTTGGTAACAAACCAAAGAAGGATCTAACAATAATATTTTCTTTTTTGAAAACAACGGAGAAAGTTTAAAATGTAGCTTTCCAAACAAAATTGTTGTAAGGTGGTTTAAAACCCCCCCCCCAAAAACAAAACAACAACCAAAAAAAAAAAAACAACAACAAAAAAACCAAAAACAAACAACAACAACAAAAAACAACAAAAACAATCCGCCTTAATAATTTTTCCAGAACACAATTCTTGTAATCAAGGATTGAGCACGTTCATGAAACTATCCCAAGCTCATTATTTCGCAGGGGAATATTGAGAACAATGTCCCTATTTTAGTGGTATACAGCAAACAATTTATTTAATGGCATTGACCATTACCTTGACTTGCCATTCTTACAAATCGAACAGGGTTAAGATATAAAAACAAAAAATGAATAATGTCGAAGAGAATGTCACGAAATATAGAATTTGAAATGTTATGATGGACAGAGCATATATATATATAATAGACGTACTGTGTTGTACGGAAATGCAGATTGACGGAAGGAAAAGGAGAGACTTCTTAAAAAATATCCTGCTATCTACACACCGTGCTCTTTCATCTGTATGACATTTCCTATTGTGACACGGCATATAAAATCAGTTACACCGATAATTATAGCTGAGAATATCTCTCGTATTTTAAAACCCAGACGACCTATTATTATTTAAAGATGGTTTTGGCATTGAAAAGATTGATTTGACTCCTCTAGACTGGAATATATGTCATGATGAAGACACGCCACCCCTTGATATGTCGTTTGGATCTTCTCACTTTTGGAACATTTTGCTGCTATGGTATGGATGGTCGTAAAGCAAAAACCTCACGTACAATAGTGTTATTATTTTTAAAAAAATATGATATTGTATTGTTGAGGTATTAGGGCCATTATTAAAAAGGTAAATAAATCACCACGATAGGCATGTTTACCTATTAAATAAATATTAATAAATTGAAAGAAAAGATAGAAAAAGTAATAATGAGACAAATAAAAGGATAGATAAATATATAGATATTTAGGTAGATAGCTAATTAGATCGATATTTGGATAAACAGAAAGAAAAGGCCGTCGCATTCAAATTAGCACTCATACTTTCACATTCAGACATCACAATGAGCAAAAAGAAACAGCTCATAACAAACACAGTTTTCATACCAACATTTTGCTTCTAGTACCAAACACGAGCTCTTCGCAAAGACAACAAAGCACTATTTCAGCCTGTGAAATGAGATGCTTGAGGACAAAAATTTAACAATATGATTAGAGACAAACAGAGAAACGATGATGTAAAAAAAACAACAAATAGTGAAGGTTCGGCCACTTTATGGCAATGAACCCAAAACCAGCAGCCAAAGACTACAGAACACTAAGGTGCTAGATACTGTGGGAGAGCAAGAAAACGATAGGTGAATGGTGTAACAAATAATTTCTTAGGAAGGCACGACCTAGCAAATGGAGAAATCGCACCCATCTGGCCAACGTCCGATAGCTGCATCTTCTCTCCTCGACATTTCAAGGTAACAGAGAAAGACAAAAGTAAAATTAACTAAGTAAAGAAAGATATACATAATATACTGAGCAACAAAAGTTACGCAAATGGGCAACAAAAGAAACGCCAGGTTAATTTGAATATGGTTGTATTTATTTATGAGAAAAGAGCCAATTGTGCTGTTGATGAAACAAACAAACCTTTAATATTCTCTACACATAAAACGAGTTTTGTAAGTTGTAAACGTCATTTTTTTCTGTGTTTAAACAAGGTCACATTATTGTTCAATAGGCAATATACCATCCACGCTCATTGATCACAGCGTGGCATCTGGCAGGCATTGAATTCATCATTCGGTTGATTGTGGTCATTCTGATGTTTTGCCAGACACTAATAACGGCCTCCTCCAAGTGATGGGCTGTCACTGGTCTAGGGCGTATGTCATTCAGCTCTCTTTGCAGGTCATCCCATAGATGCTCAATTGGGTTGAAGTCTGGGCGGAGCGAGGGACATGGCAGCACCCTGATGTTCCGTTGCTGGAGGAAGTCGACTTTTGCTCTGGCGGAATGTGCCCTAGCGTTGTCGTGCTGGAGCACAAGATGAGGATGGCGCTGAAAAAAGGGGAGGATCATTGGTGTCAGCCCTTGATGTAGCGTTAAGCATTGACACCGTTGCCACGGCCAGGGCCAATGTTTCTAAAGATAACCGGGCCTACAATGTGGCGCAGCCCAATTGCACCCCAGATCTTATGCTGGGACCACCTCAGGAGTCGACCTCCAGGACGTTCTGGTTATCATACAGCTCTCCAGTCCACCCCCATTTTCTGATGCGGCCATCTTCACGACTAATACAAAAACGGCTATCATAGGAGAAGATATTGTTCCTCCACTGCCTCCAGGTCCAGTTCTGGCGATGGTCCGTCCAGAGAAGGCGTTGTTATCGGTGTCTGGCTGTTAAGATCGGCCGCACCTCTGGGTGACAGCAGCGCAGGTCTCACTGTCGCAGACGACGATGCAGTTTGGCCAGAAATAGCCCCGCCTTGGTTCCCAATAGTCATTCTGGCTGTTTCAGTGGCAGGACGGAAGCGATCTTGATGATGTCGCAGCAGAATGTAACAATTCATACCTTGCTGAAGTCACACGAGGTCTTCCTGTTCGTGGGTTGTCTTGCATGCTTTCATTGGCCTGGAAACGTCTCCAAAGGCGGATTATTGTCGAAAGAGCATCACCAAAATGATAAGCAACATTTGCAGGGCCGTCCCCAGCTTGTAGGCGCCCAATGACTCTCTCCCGGTCGATAGCGCTAAGACGTGGCATCTCTCTCCTGACTGAATGCAGAATAATTCAGACGTAACGTGGTGTCAATTTATACCCTGTGTGACCAAGAACACTACTCACCAAATAACCACTCGCTCACTTTCTTATTCTGTCACGCAGCATAAAATGTAGAAAATAATTTTGTTTAACTGATTTTCGAGAGTTCATAATATGCGGTGAGCAATTTTCATGCATAGGACACTCACTACACGTCACCCATTATGAAGGCCATTATTAATTTTTACTCGGTGACACAATTGTTTGCTCTTAATATAAAATAACTCGATGACCCAATGACGTGAAACTTTTGTTGCTCAGTATATATAGACAGATACATTGATTGATTGAATGCTTGAATAATAGATAGATTGAAAGATTTTTTTAATGTTCCATCTTTCAAACAAATATAGATTTTCTGATGCATTTATGCAAATAATGAGTCCTATTATGTAGCTTGACTGATGTATGAAAGCTTATTATGTGACTTAAAAAAAACTTTATCAAATAATAAATGTGCAACATCTTTGGACAATAAAAGATAAATATAAATTAAAAATGTAATAATAGGTAGGTAGGTAGGTAGTAGGTAGATTGATAAATAGAAAGATAGATACATAGATAGATAGATAGATAGGTAGATTGACAGTTAGATAGAGAGATACATTGTGTATATAGATAGCTAGATGGATAGATAGATGGACCGTGAGGCAGTGACGTAAACAATCAGGAAGAAAGTATACAATATTGCGTGTGTGCTTGTGTGTAAGAGGGAGAAAGAGAGAGAGAGAGAGAGAGAGAGAGAGAGAGAGAGAGAGAGAGAGAGAGAGAGAGAGAGAGAGAG